>JAAAKG020142306.1:0-11642 GCA_010014905.2 Druon quercuslanigerum
TTTTTTAATTTCAGATGATCCAGTTCAGAGATATAGTGGTCACCGCAAAACGTCTTTTTTGAGAGGAGCTCCCGGAGTTAAAAGATACCATAATATGTGTACAAATTTTTAGATCAATTAATTGAAAACTTTTCTCAGAAAAAATTCTGGAAAATTCGCTTTTTTCGGCCTTCTAACTGTTTATAACCCCTTAATCTTTTCCTTCAAAACCTAAAGCAGAGACAGCAAATGGCCGCTTGAATACGACTGAAAAAATCTCTGTTATCCCTCATATTCCATTTAACCTAAGTTTTATTTAACCAAGAATCAAGTTGCCAAACCGAGATTTTTCATAATTTTTATTTTATCGAACTTTCAGGTGATATAACCTATATTTTTCTAATTACCAGATAATTCAAATAAGAGAATCCTGATTAGCTAGTTCAGAATTTTTGCGTTTATTTTAGACCGGATGGGCTGCAAGACAAAATGAAAGTTTGCGACAGGTCAATTCGATGAAGTGGGAATTATGACAAATGCTAATTCGTATAAATAAATTCTAGGTTATGTTGTTGTTCAAGAAAAAATAAATTATGCCAAATGATGATTCGAATAAATGTAAAATATGACAAGTAGAAATTCATGCAAATGAATATTAGGTTATGTGGGAATTCGAAAATATGACGTTATGTTAAATATAAATTCGGCAAAACATAAATTCTATTAAATTAAAAGAAGAAATAATAAATATACTGGTGAATATAAATTCGAAAATATAACAATTATGCCAAATAGCGATTCGGTATAATAGAAGTTATAACAACTGACAGTTACCCTAGTGGAAGAAACGGAAAGGGTCGGAAAGGAAGTATCATTCCGATCCTTTCTAATTTCTATGTAAACTTTGCTTCCATTTCTTTCCGAAGGTTTCCGACGCCTTTCTTAACTTTTTCCGAACCATCCCACTGCGTTTACTTCGTTCAAAACCTTTCCATTTCTTCCCGAATCAATATCGCGGTCTCCCAATAGCTTATTCGGAATTTTAACCTGTGTCCCACTGTTTATGTTCGTTCCGAATGTTTCCGATTTTTGACTGTGAAATGTAAGAAGTAACTTAAATGTTGTATTAATTATACATGTTTATACATACTTTTTAATTATTGAAATAAATAGAATAAATAATAAAATATAATTTACTGATAAATTTATAAAATTAAAAAAAAAGAAAATTTATTGAAATAAATAAATGTATAAATATAATGAAACATAAAAATAAATATAATTAAATATAGATTGTCAACAAAAAAAAGGAATGTTTAACAAAGTATTTTTACTTTCAGCTATAATTTGTTTTTTTAATAAAAAAGACTAAACAGTTTCATTTTTAGTCATTTTACATTTTTAACCAAAAAGATACAAATTCCACGTCAATACATGCATTTTTAACTAAAAAAACAAATGTTTAAAAACAGTTGAATTTCGAACCAAAAATAATGACTTAATAACAAAAATTCTGTCTAAGTTGGGGTTGTAGAAACATCACTTGGTTCCATTTCTGTTTTGTTACTTGAAAAAAACACATTTCCTCTAAAAATCACTGCACAAAAAAATGTGACTGAAAAAACTATGAAAAATTAAGTTTATCTGACCATTTGCATATATCCGAAAATGGGTGTGATTTTAAACAAAAATGTTGGGAAAATCTCTATCAATGTGTCTTGCATCGCCATTTTTTTCTTCGATATTCGATTGCACTGAACTCGTTTTGAACCAAAGATCATTTGAAATAAAGCAATTAAATGTGATTACATTTTTTGTTAGATCTATAAGAGTCATTATTATTGAAAGAGGTTGACACTCATTAACGAAATTTTTAAAAACATATAATGAAATTCAATTCTTTTGGTTTATTCGAGTGTTAGTACAATCGAATGCTTACTACTGATTGGGTTTACCGAACAAACAATTGGAAGCGAGTATAATAACAACAAATGTCGGATATTCCTAATTTCCCATAGTGCTTTCAGTAAAAAAGTCATTGTGCTCAGTCACTTTTTTAATAAACCTTGTTTTTCATTGTACATATTGAATTCGATCAAAGTAACGCTTCCTATGGCTTTTCATAATTCAGTCCAGCTCAGTGCAATTTATATTTCATAATGTATTATTTTTACAATACAACGAAGGAATTTTTATAAATGACTTATTACAGTGATTACAAATGAGAGATGAGCAAATGAAATATTCGCAATTTGGAATATTTGGAGGTAAAAATGTTTAGCAATAATTTACGTAATGTACGACCGTCAAAAAGGCTTTCTGAGTTATGAAATTTCCATACTTCTAAGTTTTTAGTAATCATCTTTGCTCGAATCAACAGGAATCAATAGGGTTGCTGCAATTTAAAATGCCTTGAAGTTTAAAATAAATTATTATCACAAGAACATATTTTTTATTCGATTCGGAAAGTAATTGGATAGATTCGGAAAGAAATCGGAAACATTCGGCGACATTTGGAAAGAAGACGGAGAGTGGGACATTTGGAAAGAATCGGAAAGTTTCGTCGAACAGCTCGTCGTTCGAAAAGAAACGGAAGCAAAGTTCACATCACCATTTCCGAACCTTTTTCCGAAATCTTTCCGAAACCTTTCTGAATCTTTCCGACGAAGTCTTTCCTAACCTTTTCATTTTTTCCGGCAGGGTAGGGCAAATAGTGGTTATGTCACCTGAAAATTCGAAAAAATAAAAATGATGAAAAATCCCTGTTCGGTAAGTCGATTTTCGGTAAAATAAAACTTAGTTTATATGGAATGGGGGGGGGGGGGATATTCAAGCTCCTCTTTGTGAGCAACATTTCTCTATTTTTAAATAGTATACCGGCTGATTTTTTTAACTTGAAACTTTCAAACATATCGAAAAATAGGCACTCTATGAAAAAATGTTAGGAATCAAAATTTAATCACTCTGAGGAGTACATACACTGATGTTAAAATCGGTCCCCTCACACCGCCCCTGGGGGCGGGAGCAAGTTTGAAATTTTAAATGGGAACCCCTATTTTCATTGCATATTCCGATTCTTTGGATAAAAATGCGTATGCTTTGCCTAAAACATTTTTATCGTTTCGCGATAGATAGCGCTGTAATCGACGAAATTCAATTTTTATTCATTTTACTGTTACTGTGAATGCGCGCTTACGATTCTGCAATACATTAACAATAAAAAATACACCATTTTCAATGTGACATGACTGACCACGGAAATTTTTTTTTTCAAATCGCTACAGAATCTTTGAACGAGTGCAATAAAAACTCGTACATAAAAAAAATAAATCGCGACGAACATAGATAGAACCTCCTTCTTTTTGAAGTCGGTTAAAAATAAGGGGAATAGAGCTTCAGATCTCTTTGGTAATTATTACTTTGAAAAGCATGCCAAAGCGTATGTCCGTTCTTGAGAAGTAATTATTAAGTAATAGGTTTACATTAGCAGTCTTTCCTGACTATTCCTATATTTTAGCTCTGGCATTATTGTAGATTGAGGTCAGCGGAGGCTATCGAAACATTACGAAAGTGTTTACTTTTTTCTTTACTTAAATACAGTAAATTAGAAAAAAATACATTTAAGAGAAAACTCATTTTAGTTAGGTCAAAAATTATTCCAAACACTACTTTACAATGGAGTTTCTAACCCTACGAAAAAAAAATTGAAATGGTTCCAGTGTATGGAGAAGCTGGAAAAAAATCTTGATAATGCTGTCAATTTCTACGCTCAGCGTTTTCCAAATAGAATTGTGCCACGTGCTTCATTTTATCGTACTATTACAAAATTTACTACCGATGGAAGTGTTCAACCTAAGAAAAAGACCCGTAGAACAACAGTCACTGGAAAAAATAATGAAATTGCTGTATTAGCTGCAGTGGCCAATAATCCTCACTTTAGCAAACGAAAAATTGCTCCTTATTCCTGAATGTCTCAGAGCAGTGATTGGAAAATATTGAAACGTAATACATTTCATGCGTATTATAAAATCGGGTAGCTTTGTGTCAGTGGACACGTCAACAAATAACATGCAATACTGGAGTATTATAAATCCGCAGTGGCTTCGTGAAGTCAAACATCAGCGTCCATGGACTGTCAACGTATGGTGTGGAATAATTGTTAACAAACTGATCGGTCCCCAGATTATCGAAGGCATCTTAAATGGTCCAAAATATCAAGAAATTTGGAAAATGAACGCGCACCTAATATCATGCTACTAGAGGGGGCATCCGATCAGTCCGCGATTCCTGGAGTTTTCCGCTCCTACAGCACTGAAGTTGGAAATTTATCGGACTTGTACTGTAATTACATTTTTAATTATTATAAACAATACAACCACGTTCCAACAGATAACCCGTTGCGCGGCCATGTTTAACTTTTGTTCCTTACTTCAGCTCCTCTTTCGGATGCTCACAAAGCTTTGGATTTTTTTGTTTCTCTCTCTCTCCCTCACTTACTTTCAACTTTGGTCAACGTTGGTTTGACCACGCTGGCAGGCACCTAACCAAAAAGTAGGTCGTTGGTCAGCCCGGTCAGGGTACCCTGGCTTGGTCAATGGCCTGCCGACCACTGCCTCAGGGCACGGTTTCTTACCGCAACGCTCCAGTTTTGTCACGCTTGAGTAAGCACCGCACATCCCTACAGTTCCCCTCACCCATCGCCACGCGGCGTCAATTCTCGGAGACATTAAATGAAGGATCACTAAATCCAGGATTGACTGTAGTTCAATACGTGACACGAAGTTTGTTAGTAAGGAAACCATTTTTTTCGTTCAAAAAATGTATTATCTAAAATGTACAGATTTGTGTAGTGATATATGATCCACACAACGCCGATTAAGAGTAAGAGGCTATTTTTTAAATAAAAACTTTAGAAATATGGTATTTTTGATATATTTTCGAAAAAAAGGAAATTGCTTTTTTCTCCAAACAACGCTTTTTCTGGCGGACATTCTAGAGAAAAAAGTTTTGCAACTATCAAGCTCAAAATTGGTACACATATTCTACACATGTATAGCTTTAGTATGGATTAGCATTATAAATTTTCATTAATATTTAGTCACATGTGAATTATCCTATTTCACGCGATAGCTACAATTTTATATTTCACTAATTTTTCAACTTTTTCTATTTCCGATGGCCTAAAGTCGAGATATCACATCAGGCAGATTTAAAAAGGGATAACTTCAGGCTGCCGTACCAGCGAAATTTACAATTTTTCTTAAATTACTGTATTACATGCAAACCTCTTCTTTTATGTACAAAAGTTTGATATTAATAAATTAATTCAACTATGAGAAAATAAAGTTCGAAAAATTTGTAAAATGGACAAGGAAAAGACCATAAGAATATTGCGTCTTTTTCCGTGCTATTTTATTCATGATAATTAAAAATAAAATTACAATCTTTAGAAATATTTCACAACACTACTGCTCAATAAGCGTACGGTATAACTTGTCCGCTCTAACCATTAAGCATTGCGTCAATAAGAAAACCTAAAATAATAATAATATTTTGTCAAGTTTGTCAAATCTAAAGAACTGCATGCCCATAGCTTGTTTAAACACTAGCTACCAGCTATTTACTGGCATCCTCCAAGAGAGGATATTAACCTCTATCGACCCGGTATGAAGAGCAATAGTTGAAGAACGCGGATGCAAGAGAGGACTGGCAGGTTGCAGAGTGAACCTATTAATTTGGATTGACTACCGAAAGACATTCGATCATACGAACGATGAGCTACGTATCAAGCTCCTTAAGTGCCTGGTGGTGCATTCGAAAATTGTTTAGAATTGCTCAGTTTACTCGTTGAATCTCATCAAATATGGATAGTTTTATGTCTCCATGTGCCAAATGTGGATGATTTTAGTAACATAACCATGTTACTAAAATCATCCACATTTGGCACATGGAGACATAAAACTATACATATTTAGCTTTTTCGTTCAATTTACTGTTCTTATAATGAGTCAATCGACCCAATTTGCACCTTACTTTGCTTACTTACATATTCAACCTGATCTTCCAAGTTGGACCTCAAAATCTTGCTGGCACAAAGACTGCATTTGCAGACTTAGTTCTGCGCCCCAACGTTCTAACGGTTATAACAGCTTCACAGTATACAAGAGTATGCACCTCCTATGCAGTTTGTTTTACGTTCAAATACGTAGATAAAACCTTGCTGTTGAGGTGTTCTATTAGTGCACGCAAATGATTTGAGATGTTCATTTTGGATAGAGAATGCCTTAGTGTTGGTTCTAAATATCTTAACTCTAGTAAAATATGACCGAAATTCCTTTCAAGATGCTGCAGTTTTTCTAGGAGTTCTCTGTTCACATCATCGTTACTTATATTCAGATGTGGTTCTAGCGGATCCGATACTTTATGTTTATTATCCTTAACACCTATGCCTTCAACTTCAATCAAGTCTTCGTTGTCCACACCTTACAAGCTGCTATTTCAACAGCCGAAAGCAATCTGCTGACAGATGTTGAGTGTCTTTGATCTGCCAGATTCTGCTCTTATTCTTGTGGCTAGCTCTGGGTATTTAAGTAAGAATAGTCTATGATGTTCTCTTCACACTTTGCTCACATTTTAAGCCACCTTTTGGTTGCTAAACCTCTGCTTTTGCCTGTGGATGTATAAGGCCATCCACCTCTGGAAGATGTGGTGGTGTTGGATCCTCAACAGGTTGAGGAAGAACATAATTTGTCCTTTCTGGACAGTATGATGCGGCTTCCTCTAACTGATGTTCATTGCCGTCGTTTTTCCACGCCAAATCAACCTGTTGATTAATCTACATGGCTCGGTCTTCTGTGATGTGTAGATTAGTTCACCTGAGCGATAAGATCTTTTAGTGCGACTTTTTTTATATTAGGATACCAATTGATGCTCTCCCACGGTATTTCTGTCCAGGTGGTTGGCTGAAAATACCAAACTTAAGCCAAAGAATTCTCAGCAAGCACAGTTGATGTTCCACTGCTTACCGTTTATCGCAGATGTTCTTGCTGGCCAGCTGTTTGATTAGTAGGATTTGCCTGACCATCTCGCAGGTCACCATCAACACCGTCGCGCATGCTTTGGTCCCCAGCGGCGGCTCCAGGGGCCCCCCCGATGACCCTCGGGAAGCGACAAGCGTTTCAAAATCTTTAAAATACTCTTCATTATTATTTATGGGTTTTGGTGTTCTTCTTCATCCCTCTCCTCTTCGCTATCTTTCTGTCGGGCATGGAAATCCCTGTCAATAGCAGTGCTATCACCAACACAGCCGTCAAAGTCATGAGAGAAAAGCTAAAACCCTAAAGCGACACCAACGCGAGAACACCTTCGGTTTATTATTATGGCAATTTGTAGGCTCCGGAAGCTAAGATCATGGTTCCTTAAACCAATAAATCCCGAAGCAAACGAAACGTGAACAACCTTTTAACTAAGTTAGGAAAAACATTGTTGTCGGACCAGATGAAGTGCTCCCAGAAGAACAGCCCGTTGCATTTGGCTAAAGATGGACTGTACTTGATGTTGGCTTGCCGGGATTTTTTTTAATTGGCTAAGAAATGAATGCCTTGGTACAGCTTGCTCATTTCGAAAAGAATAGCTTGATATTTCGCCTGTTTTACTACCTTCTTTCCCGTGATATTACCATCAGCTGGGGCCATACGCCCCCGGGCGTATGTAACGACGGGCATTAGATCAACACAATAGAAATGCCTAAGATGTTAAAATAATACTTTTAGAGCCACATTGTATATCTCTAGGTGCCCGCAGTATGCATACTTTAAGCATCCATTGAGAACATGTCCAAGTGTTGCAAGCTCTTGCTTGCACGCTTGACAGTTGTTATCGCCTGCAGGTAGATTCACTATGCGCTCACGGTAAACTAAGGTGTTTATAACGCCGTCTTAACAAGCAAAAAAATATCCCTCAGTCTCCGATCTCAATCTAGCAGATTTGAGAAACATGTTCGACAGACCCATCTATACCTCTTATCTGCGTATAGTGCCGTAAAACTTCCCATGAAGGGGTTTGTCAGCATGTTCCCTTAGTAGAAGTGAATGTTGTGTTTCCTGCACACGATTTTTGAGCACCAAAGGTGTTAGTGATGCTAGGTCATGTGTAGTGTCGCTAGAATTAAAAGAAAGACCCTGTTTTTATGCGGCCCTATCTGCGGCACGGTATAGAAATTCCGAAACATTGACGAATTCACTTAGGATGGTGACTTCGATGGACTGTAATTATCTTGCGTGTGCTTTGTTCAAGTCGCTTTAACTCATCAACGTTCCATTTTACAGCACCAAACGTGTAGAGCATTTTAGGAACGGCTAGAGTATTGGCCTGAATCTTGTTGTGGTCCTGTGTGATCTTTAATAAAAAAAGACATGATATTTTTTGTACTTTTCCTTACCCTTTTTAAGAATAAGAGCATTTTTTATTTAAGGTTTCCTTTCTAAGAAAACTTCGGGCCACATAACTATATAAATTAAATTATGAATAGCTTAACATTTCTAATAGTAACTCTTTTTATTATTTTTTACTCAAAATATTTCCATGAAAAACAAACGAAAAATCCCAATCCTTAAAATATATGATGAATCGTACGAATAGTATTACTCGGCTGAAACGTTCTAGTCGACTAGCAGACAGGACGCTCGTTGCTTGATTTCATCCGTCACCAGACGAACGTGAGCAGGTTCAGGTGTACAGTCGTCTATTCATCGTCGATTAGCTGACTAGCCAGTTAGTCGACTAATCAATGGGTCGGCTATTGGGCTACGACATTTATACGATTTTGTTCAAACACAGAGTTAGTAATACAGTAAAAACGTTGGTGCAGTCCATGTTAAAAAAGTCGAACCGATGCTCACAGAGATGGAATCTTTCATCAACCTAATGGGCACTTATCATGGTTGATTTGACTTGACCTGGTGGTCCGGATAAGAGGGAAACATGAGAACACGTTAGTAGAACTCATGCAATCAGCGCTCAATATAGTAAAGCAATGGTGCAAAGCTCTTCTTTTTCCGTTTCCCTGGATAAGATGAAGCTCATGATTTTTACCACAAAAAGGGAACTTCCTGACCTTAAAACGTAATCGTCTCAGTTTTTTCGCGCGGCGGCATCGTACTGTCGATACTTTAAGTAGAGATTCAACAGTTTCTTTTCAGCATAAGTGATGGTAATTATTAGTATATTTAAATATGAATTATAAATTATAAATTCAAATAAAAATAATTACGGTGGGTGTCAAATGAATAATTTTGTGATTATGAAGTCCTGTAGAGAGAAATAAGCAAATTTTATTAGTTTCAATTTTTTGTTTGTTTATAGCTTCAACATTTTTTAGAAGAATATAATATATTACAACAAATGTTTTTAGTAATTTTCGAATATGACATTAAGTAAAGATACAATTTTTTCTTCAACACATGCGTGAGAACAGCGGGTTTTCGTGCATGTGAACTGGCCTAAACGTTGCTGTTTGTTAAACAGGCGAAAAAACTGGAGGAAAAAATATAAACGAGCTGATATTTATTGTACGAGTTCAGCAGGCGTCACGGAGTTTCCAAGCATTTTAGAATATTGGTATGTTCATATAAATATATTCTTATATTACTATTTGCTACTTACAGGGGCCTTTGCCCCCCGAAGCCCCAAAACGGGGCCTCGCCCCCTTCATCCTCACATAGCTCCATCTGGACCCGTCCTACGACCGCACCTACGTGCGTAGGACTTCTAGTATCGCTTCACAGAACTAGAAAATCCGCCTATTTCAAACTTGTTTTAAAGAAACTAACGACCTATATGAATTTATAACAAAACAAAATAAATTTTCCATCAAATAGTCAAATTTCAAACAAAAATTGAATAGGTAATTTTTCAGTTTGAAACATTAAATCTTGACAAAAAAACAAGAAAAAAGTAATTAATTAGTTAAAATTACGAAAGACATGAATTTTTATGAAAAATTTTTTTTACCTTATACATAATCAATTGTTTACAATGAATGAAAATATATAAATGTGGAGTTAAGAATTAATTTATCAAAAATTTTGTATCAAAAAATTTTTTAAATTTTAATTACTGGAATTTGTAACCAAACAGTTGAATTTTTAAGTGTAAACTATAAGTTTTAATCCTAAGTCTGAAAGTAAAATCTTACAGATTTGTTTTGCACGATTCTTGAACGTTTGTAAATATTATCTTTAAAGTAATTTATGAGAATGAAAAACCGCTTTCATTTTTCCCAGAAATGTAGGAAAATTTTTTATATTCTCTGTGAAGCTTTCGAAATTTTGGGTTTAAGTTGTGTTTGCATGTTTTTAAAAATTGTCTTAACACAACTTCGAAACGGTTGTGAATATACTCCTCAAATTATTTTTATTAATTTATATGAATGTTCAAAATTCTTTAACTACTAAGCCTAAGGCTTTCGATTGAAACAGCGTAATATCCTGTGCATTTTTTAGTTCTGAACAGATTTACTGTTCAGTATCATGCAAAATCAATTATTGTTCAATTCTTAATAAACACGAGCTCTCGCATTTCTAAAAATTGGTAATTTCCAAACATCTTTTAAGCAATATTTCAATAATACAGATATATTTCGATACATTGAGGTGAACAATAATGCCTTCATTATTAAAAAAAATCTTAGACGTATTTATAGGCAACTCTGCCGATTGGAACAAATCTCGAGCTCGGTTCAAGTGAGGAGTACATATCTGTCGAAGGTGAATAAAAAATTCGAAGAATCGCCTTTAGATGGAAACATACATAGCGTTAATTTTTCTACAAATATAAAATTTATCCAAATCCGGTCTTTTTGGGCTATAAGACGTTTGCGCGAGATATGGCCATCATTTAAAAGTTCCAATTATTTAATTTTTCCTATCACCAGTTCTCCATTCTCCATGAATTAGTTTATGCATTTTTATTTGGTACATCACCAGATAATTCATAAACGTCTATTAAAAATGCCACTTAGAAACTTCTGCAAACCTCCCTACCTACACACTATGGCGGAGTAAAAATGGTAAAATTAGTCGAATCGTTAGAGCTAAGCGAAAAATATTTGTGGGTTGACATCCGAAAAAAGTAAAAAAAAAATACATTTTGATATAGTTTAATATTTTCTGTTCCCTTTTTTGATTTGAAAATTTTTGAAATATACAAAAAAAATTCCGTATTCCTTTTGAAAATTATGAAAAATTTTTCTGATGTACAGTTTTTGCTAGTGAATAATAATAAAAAATTTTAATTGAAAAAAAAATGTTTGCTCAATTTAGAATTTGTCGAAAATGGCAAAATATGTCAAACCTGAAATTTCTTCACCTTTTTGTATGTTTTAGTGACTTTGTATGTTTAGTGATGTTTCCACCTTTTAAAAATGGTCATTGACTCGTTGAATGATTGCTATTAAAAAAGATAAAAAAACATATGAAAGTTCTAGGTTAGAAGATCTCAACTGTTTTCATGACAAATAGTTCCCTAGCGGTAATATTGGTACGTATAACCTAACTGAAATATATAATTAAACTATTTGTCATAAGCACAACCGCAGGATTTCGCCGGGATCGGGTGCTAATCTGAAAATTTGCACCCGATCCCAGCGAAATCGCGGTAAAATT
>JAAAKG020142307.1:0-11642 GCA_010014905.2 Druon quercuslanigerum
ATATAAGAAAGCTTCTTATTCATTATTTCTCAAGACGGATTTAAAGAATTTTTTGTATTAACTTTATTTAAAGATAATGTGGAAAAAAACTGATAAAATTGAAAATATTGTTGCCTTATTATCACGTAATATAATTCAAAGTGAATAATGTTATTATGTACTCGATAACTAAACATTATCGAAGCATAACCTACATGCGGATTTTCAGTAATTTGTACTTTGTACGAATTGGCAGTGATGCCTTAGTAAACTATATTGCTACTTTTTGACAAATTGGACTGTTGTAAACAAATTTTATAAACAAATGCTTATTGTGAGCAATTTTTTATTATTTCCGGGTGAAACAAGTGTTTTATTTTACTGGCCAGTCATCTTTCAGTAAAATATATTGTCATTTCATAACCGTGATTATTATTAACAAATTTTATAAACAAATTAGCAGTTTAAGCAAGACGGCTACATTAATCGATCATTTATTGGTTATTATCTGAAACTCTTAAAAACTGCTTAAACTGAGCACTTGTTTATAAAATTTGTTAATAACATTCACGGTTATGAAATGACGATGTGCTGAAATATTACATTATCCATTAATAATTTATCTTTTTTATTGATAATTAAACTAGATTGTTGAAAGATAAATCAATTTGTTAAAAAAAGCATTTTCTGTTGAGGATTGATCAATTTAGTTGAAAATTCACAAAATATTCAACACAAAATTCACACACAAAATATTTGAAAATTTACACAATTTAGTTGACAAAATTTGGTTAAAAATTTCTATGTTTGAAAAATAATTTTTTTGACTGAAAGTTCAAGTATTCCAATTATAGATTTATAATTTTAATTAGAAATTCATCTCATTGTTTGAAAAAACAACTGTTTTGTTGAAAATGATCTTTTTTAATTGAAGATTCAATTACTCGGGTAGAAGTTGAATCACATTATTAAAATTTTATTTTTTGGTTAAAGATTCAAGTTTTTGGTTGAAAATGTAGCGAACTTGTCCAAAATTTTTGTTTTGTTAATAACAATTTTTTTAACTGTAAGTTATTTTTATTGAAAAATAAGATGCATGGTTGACATGTGAACTATTTCGTTGAAAACTTTTTATTTTTACTGAACATTTAAATTTTCATTTTTAATTGGAAATTTATCTACTTGGTGAAAACACGTGTTTTAGGTTGAAGAGTCTACTATTTTGTTGAATATTCGTTTTTTTTTCTTTTTGGGTGAAATAGCAATAATTGCTTTGCTCATTGAGAATTCATATTTTTGTGTGGAAATTTAACTGTTTTGTTGGACATACAAATGTTTTTGGTTGAAGTTTAATTTTTTTTAGTATTACATTTCTTCTATTTCGTTTTAAATTCATTTTTGTAGTTAGAAAATTTAGGTGTTTGGTTAAAAATTAAACTATTTGGTTAAAAATTGCTTTATTCTGTTGATAATTCAAGTATGTATTTAATTAAAAAGTCATTTTTTTTACGAAAATTGAAATGTGTTGTAAAAAATTCGTCCTTTTGGATTAAAGATTAATCTTTACATGTTGAAAATTCAACTGTCTTCTAAAAAATTCTATTATTTTTTGTGAATATTTGACCGTTTTTAATTCAAGCTTAATCTGTATTGTTTGTAAAGTCGACGATTTTTTTTTTAAATTCAATGCTTTGAGTAAGATTCAACTATTTTGTTAAAAAATTTAATATTTTCATACCACTTAATTTTTTTTGGTCGAAAATCAACTGCTTTTTTTAGAATTCATCCTTTTGGATTAAAAACTAATCTTTTATGGTATAAAGTCCTCTTTTTGATGAAATAAATAAATAAATTTAAATTGTTTCATTAGCAGTTATATTCTTTTATTCTGTATTAAAAAAATCTGTAAACATTAGATGTTTTATATTTACACCAACTAAGTGGAACATTCTAGATTGATTGGATAAAATATTGCGACAACAAATATTTTGCTATTAGAATTAGTTTTTGCTTAGCAAACAGTATTTTCTGAAAATCTTTAATGTAAAGAGACAGAAATTGGACTTTTTTCATTACATGAATTGCCACGAAGATTAGAATTATGCCTAGATGGAATATTGCTGCAGGGCACTTTTACAGATTCCTACTTTGGTAACTAGTTATATTGGCACGGATCCAAATTATAAAAACAGGTGTGAAAGAAGTTAGAATTTATGCCTTTTCCATTCTAATGAAATCAAGTAAAGTAGCACCTAAAAGAAATCTATTTTTTCGCAAATTGCAGCTGCAAATGCTTGATATTGTTGCTGATAAACAGATCAATTTAGCGGTTGGTTGATCGTTGAATTAGAATCTTATTCTATAGTTGACATATATTGATTTGAATTGATTTGTTTTTTGGCTTCTTCGTATCTAAAACCAACCGAATTTTTTAGTTTTTGAAGTAAAGGTTAAGATATTTATATTTTTTATATTCTTGGAATAGTCTGAGAAGTTCAAACAATTTAGCCAAATCTGGATATTGAGATGTATTTTATTTGTCACTTCATTATAATGTAGCATTTTTGTAACTATTCTTGAAATATTTTTTTGTAATAATGGCGAAATTTTAAACTCTTAATATTTGTTACTTAATATTCAGTTAAAAAGTCGAAAATAGAAGTAAGGAAGATAATCTTCTTCTTATCATTGTGAAAACACTTGTGTGATGCACGAACTATACTAAAAACCTATTTTCGCTCACTTCGATAGCTCTAATTCGAATGACGCCAAAATTAAGAGGAATAAATTTCTAGAAGACAACGTACATTTTTCATATTTTTATTCTAAGTTTCGAATTAGAAACTTCTTTGCAGCAGGAAAATCCAATACAATATACACAAAAATTAATAATTATTTTCAATATTTTAGTCTGTTAAAATTTAGATTTGAATTTTTTTGAAGTGGTGAAATAATTATTATTGATGATAAGGGTTTGAACGTTCCTGAACAATTAGTAGAACAAAAGCACCTACCTATTTCAGAAAATTACTTGTCAGCATCAGAAGCAATTACTGTTTGTAACTGAATCTGAGAAGGCCTCGTTTTTCACCATTTAATTGAATCAACATAATCTTGCAAATTATAAAGTTTAGCTTGACAGCTGAGTAAGGGATAGAAAGCCATTTTTTTTCTTTAAATTATATTCGATGTTCTTTACTAAGTGCGTCAGTATTTCAAGAAAACAGTGACATAGTAGGGATTAAAAAAAATCTGGCTAAGTCAGGGGATTCTCATAAAAGACGTTTTAAATAACTGTCACGGACAATAGCTATAAATATTTTTTAATCTTAATTTCAAATTGATTTATTCCGCTTATAAAAGATTTTATGGTAAAAATTTTACAAGGTTAAGATTCTGGAATTTGAATGTTATTAGTCCAATTGGGTAAAATTAGGGAATTTTGAAATTGAAGTTTTGCTAAAAGTTTAACTATTCCTGTTGAAGATTCATAATTTTGCTTGAAAATGTAACTTTTATATTTTTTGCTACAAAATAATCTTTTTCGTTTGAAAATTCGTCTATTTTGGTAGAAAACTAATCTTCTTGGTTTGAAACTTCCTCTTCTTTGGTTAAAAGTGCAACTGTTGGGTTGATAATTAAAATTTTGGTAGAAAATTCATATTTTCGGATTAAAATTTAGATAAGTTTTGCAGAAATTTCTTTTTTTGACTCAAAAAACTTTAGTTGTTAAAAAATTGTCTTGTTGGTTGTAAAATTCATCATTAAGTTGGGAAATTTCGTAAAAACTTTGTTTTTTGTTAATAATTAATTCCCAGGCGGAAAAATTGTACATAGTGTGAAATATTGTACATAATTTTCATTTGTTTGATACATTCTTTGTCAAAAATAAATGAATGTTATACTTAATTTGTTCCTCTATGCATAAACTATAATACTTTGGCCCCAGTTTATTTTACTGAAGACAACTTTCTTTTGAAATTAGTTCTGTTTCGGTAAAGAATTAATCTTCTTGGTTCAATATTCGATATAAGTAATCATCTTTTTTTATTTTTCTACAAATGTTCTATTACATAAAAAAGTTATGAATAGCAAATTTAATTTTATAAAAAAAAAGTTTCGCTTGACCCCGACGTGATTTGAACACGCAACCTTCTGATCTGGAGTCAGACGCGCTACCGTTGCGCCACGGAGTCTTGGTGAAAACTTCCTCTCATCTATAAATGTGGAGCTGATACAGCTTAAAAACAAAATTCTAATCATTTCGTAATGCAGTAAGAAACAACTTGCACATAATCAAATCAGTCTCAATATCAGTAAAGATATGCACTCAAGCTCTTTCCCCTATCTACCGCATTTCTCCTTTTTTAAATAATCAGCATTTCATTCAAAAGTTCAACTGTTTTGTTGAACATTCGTCTTTTGGATAGAAAATTTATTCTTTTGAATTAAAAGTTAATTCTCTTTAATTAAAAAGTCTACTATTTTATTTTTGGTTCAGAATTAATCCAAAGCAATTTTTCTCGAGCGATTCATTATTTTGTATTGAAAATTCATCTTTTGCTAGGAAAGTCATATGTTTTTGGTTAAAAGGTAATTATTTTTATTTTAAAAGTCTGCTATTATATTTTTGGTTCAGAGTTCATATCTTCTGGTTGATAAATTAATTATTTTCGGTTGAAAATATTATTAAATATTATTGCAAATAATATTAAATATTTCCTAGTTTCAAATTTTTATTTTTTGTTTGAAAATGAATCTTCTTTGGTGAACGATTTAACTATTTTTTGGAAAATTCGTTTTTTTTTGGTTTAACTTAACTGTTTTTTATTAAAATTAAAATATTTGTTGTTGAAATTTCAACTATTACATTTTTTGTAGAGAATTAATCTTTTTTGTTGAAAATTTATGTATTATTATTTTTTTTAATAATTTGTTTATTTTGTTCCAAAATCTTGTTTTTTTGCTAGAAAAATTTAAAAGTTTGGTAGAATTTCTTTCGTGTCTAAACATTTTTTCTTAATCAAAAGTTCAACTCTTTTGTTAAAATTTCGTCTTTTCAGTTTGAATGTCCATATTTGTAGGTTGAAAATTCAAATATTTGGATACAAATTCATCTTTTTTGTTAACAATTTGCCTCTCGCTTAAAAGCTCAACTATTTGATTATAAATCAAACTGGTTGGTAGCGATTTTTGTAATTCCACTATTTGGATGAAAATTAATATTTCTTGTTTGAAAATTGTATTTTTTGTTGAGAATTCATCTTTTCGGTTTAAAATGTCAATGTTTTTCTGAAGCATTCGTATTTTAACCTTAAAAATTCAACTTTTTTGTTGCAAATTCGTCTTTTTCGGATTAAAAATCCATGTTTTTTATTTAAAAAATTCATCTCCTCAGGATTAAAATTTAACTGTTTTGTTAAAAATTTAATATGTGCAATATGGTTCGTTCAATAATTTTATTTGAAAGAATTTATTACACTATTATTCCCCTATTTTCTTTTAAAATCACACTATTTCTCTTGTTTTGTGGGCATTTTGGACTGTGAAGTCTGTGTTTAATCAGTGAATTTAACTGACCATTTAGTAATTTTACACATATAAATCAGTAAAAATCCTTCTTTGGTTAAATTTAATGATACACTTCTCACTGATTAAAATTCAGAGAGTTCATTTCTTTATTGTGATGAATTTTATCTCTATTTTCCGCAAGTGCACATCCCACACGTGTTGCTTGGTTGCAATTGAAGTGCAGCATCATACACAGTAAAGATAGAATGTAAGGTACCCTTTTTATAATATCGATAGTGCTTGACACAGGTTAATTAAGTCATCAAAGACCTTCAAATGTAGGTGCTTCAGCGATTGCATCTCAGTGAGATAACCTTTTATGAAGGACTGAACTTATTATCTATAAAAATTATGAATTTACGTTTTGGATCATTATTTTTAATAAGAAATATTTCAGATTTAATTAAATGACCTACATAATAACCTTGTATGCACTTTATTTAAATAAATCTTCTAGTTACTTAATATTATACAATTAAATAATGTATAAAATTGATGAAATGCGTCTTTTGTGGTAGAATATTAATGTTCTTGTTTGAAAATTGATATATTTGTCGAAAATCCACTTCTTTTGTTGAAAATTAGTTTTTAATATTGAAAATTTATTGTTTAACTGAAAATTTCACTATTTTTTATCGAAAACTTATCTTTTTATTGAAAATTAATCTTCGTTAAAAATTTATTTTATTTTATTAGAAATTAATTGTTTCACTGAAAACGTAACTATTCAATTTGAAGATAAGAATTTTATCTATTTTAGATGAAAATTGAACTATTTCTTGGGAAATTCGTAGCAAAGTAATCTCATTAGTTGAAACTTCATCGTTTTTTGTTTAAAATTAACTTTTGTTTTGTTCTGTAAAATTTTTTTTGGTAGAAAATTAAACTTTTATGTTGAAGATTCAACTATTATATTTAAAAATTATTATTTTTTTTTGTAGATTCATCATTTTAGATCCTAAGCTGAAAATTTAACTATTCCATTTTTGTGACAACCTTATCTTTTTTGATAGAAATGTAACTATTTCGCTCAAAATTAATTGTAAACGATTCGGTTAAAACTTAATTTTTTTGGTTGAAGATTTATCAGTTTAGTGAAAAATTGACTTCTTTGTTTGATAATGTCATTTTTTTTTAAATTTAATGTTTTTTTTCAATTAAGAATTGATTTTCTAAAATGAAAATTTAACTTTCATTTTTGCTTGAAAGTTTATCTTTTTTAGTTGAAAATTAATTTATTTTTATGTAAATTTGTGCGTTTATGGTAGAAAATTTAACTATTTGGTGAAAACTTTATTCTTTTGTTGTTAAAGATTCATAATTTATTTGAAAATGAATTTCATTTGTTGAAAATTCCACTTATTTGTTCAAAGTTGGAGCTAATTTTTGTTGTTCAAAATTCATAATTTGAGTTGAAAGTTGATCATTGAAAATTCTTCTTTTTTAGTTCAAAAATAAGTTTCTTATTCTTTTTTGGTTGACCAAGAATCGAACTTTTGAGAATGGTAAAAGAACTGATTCCATTAAAAAAAACTATTCCATTTTTGTTTGGAAATTTATCTTTTTTAGTTGAAAGCTTGTTTATTATGTTGAAAACTCGTACTTTTTGGTTGAAAATTCAATTATTTTGGTAGAAATTAAATAGTATTGGGTTGAAAATTGATATTTTCGGGATGGAAACTCAACTGTTTTGCAGGGGATTCGTCATAATTGCTTGAAAAAATCAACGTATTGTATGAGATTTTTTTTCTCTATTGACTAAAAAATAATCTTTGTCGAATACTTCTTTTTTTGAATCAAAAACTAGTCTACTTTTATTGAAGATTCAACAAATTTCATGTAAATTCTTTTATTCTGGGTCAAGAATCAATTGTTTTAACTGAAAAATGTACGTTTTCTTATCGATATTTTTACATAAATGTATATCAAAAATTTACCTCTTATAGTGACAATCTCTTTGAAAAAATAAGCATGTCAGTATTCCTTATTCTTAATATTTTATAAAGCAATGAACGTTAAGCGCACAACGCTACCCCAGTCCACTATATCATATTTTACTTGCAAAGAATTTCGAAGCTTATATTTAAATTTTTTTAAATAAATTTCAGCTTGAAATATTCAGTTTTCCTCTTTTAGTACGTGTCAACACTCAATCAAAAGGCTGACGTTTTCTATATTTACATTCCTATTGGGCCAAAATATAAAAATATCTTGAGACTGGATTTTCGCTTCTTGCAAATCAGTTTTGCTAAATGTTTTTATTTCTATATCTCTCTATTATTTATACGCACAGATTATTTGATTAGATTGAACTTAAAAATATAATAATTTCTTTATATTTTATTGAGGTTCTTTATTTTAATTCCTTCCCAATTTTCTTGCAACAGGCTTCTTTGTTATGCAACGTTTGGTGCAAAATAGATTATGGCTTTCATTCTTCCAAGAAATGATTTATGTTTTTCTCCTTGTTTACGAATCAATAAAAATAGAATAATCCAAGGCGAATCTCTTTAATTTCAATTGCAATGCAGAATATAATTTACTAGGAATTCTCATCAAGCTAAACCTCTTCTTTTTCTTTTTTTAATCTAGAAATAACAACCTCAAATGCTTAAAAATGTGTTACCTTGTGAGTTTCAAAATAATGATTCAAAATCTGATAGATTTCGAAGATCTATTTTTAGCATCACTCGTCTCAGCATGAAAACGAGACGTAATTGAGTTTCCATTAAAAAGGTTAATTTTTAATAGACGAATTGCTAGATTTTTCGGTACAAAATCCAGGGCTATTTGCCGTTTTTTCATTCATTTTTTTCATCTTTAGCACCGATTGTGTATGCTCAGAAAAAAAAACTTTGCTTCGATCAAAAAAGCTCTGTAGAGTTGTTGACCAAGAAACGAACTTTAGAGAAAGGAATCAATTTTTCATGGATGAAAATTTAGTTGAATCAAATAAATTTTTGTTAATTCATCAAAATTTTAATAGTTCGAAACAAACTTTTTAGTTGAATCTGACAAATATTCCATCTACCCTGAATGGGCAAAGTTTAAAAAAGGACTAAAACCATTTTTACAGGAATCTACAAATAAATTCAATACATTACAACAAAAATTACATGAAAATATAATTTTTGTATCTTATTCGGATGGATTTTGAATTGCAGAATAGTAAAAGATAATCATCGGGATTAAAACACAAAAAACTTAGGTTTTGAGCTTTTTTAATTACATATTTCAACATTTCGTTTGGAGCTTCTTTGTAAATACATATGTTGAAAAAGCTTCAAAGGTAAGTTTTTAGTCGATTAATAAAGATTATTGTCTCTTAATATTATGTAATGTTCCTCATATTTTAAACATTGAGTTTTTTATAGCAGCCATCGTTTTTACACATCTTGACTTAAAATAATCTAATGTAATATATCCTAAATATTTGTTATCCTAGGTCAACAAAGAACAACTTTTTGGCTGCAAACCCTGTAAATGCCTGAAGATGATTCTATTTATTTGGAGGTTCCTATAAAAGTTATTATTTGTACTTTTTTAAATAAAAATTGTTCCCTCTGATTTAAAATTATGTTTCAGTCATAGTGCGGATATGGGAGGTTAGTAAATTTTGAAGTAGCACAATGCTCAAACAATGTATGCCCTATGCCAAAATGAAGGGATCTACATTTAAAAAAAGCAAATGGTATTGCGCCTCAGCAGCAATTTGTCAAAAACAACCCATGTCACTTGAAAAAAACCGTAAAAATAGATGTGCTCTAAATTTAAAAAAGAGTACATCAGAATTAAGGACTATGTTAGGCTCTTTAATACCACTGATATAAATTTTCCAAAATCATCCCTTAAAATTGAATAACTACCTCCAAACCAAATTTGCTCATTAAGTATACAAGAAAAAGTGTTACGTAAGTTTGGAATATTTTCTACCTCCCTGAAAACAACAAATACTTTTCCAAAAACCACCCTTATAACTTGAAAACCACCCCGCTAAAATAATTTGAGATTAAACCGAGAATTAAGAATATCCGCAGTTTTTGTTTTTGTTAGGCAGTGCCCAATCAGTGTATGTCATATGACAGAATTTAAAAGAATTTAGTACTCAAAAGCTAAATGTTGGGCTCTGCATTCTAAAAAAAATGCGTGGGACAGTAAGCTTTACGTCATGCTAAGAGTACGATGGTAGACATTTTTGTTGCAAGCTGCAATCGAGAAAAAAGTGACGCCAAAGTTCGCCTATTTTTTGGACCCTCCTAGCGACCTGGCGAAAAAATAAAAAAATATTTTACGTGTATCAAATTACTCCTCTTTGAAATATATAATGAGCATCGCTTTTGGTTTAATTTTTTTTAAATTACCGTTCTTTAGTGGTTAAGAAGACCCCAAAAAATAAAAAATAGGAAATACCACAAACTATAAAATCATTTTTCATTGTATTTTTTCAATAAAATAAACCTTACAAAAGCAAAATCACGCATCTTCTTGATTGATAAGGGGTTGTTGTGAAAAATGATTTTAAAATTAGTGGTATTTAGTATTATTTATTTTTTGGGGGTCTTCTCAACCCCTAAATAGGGGTAATTTTTTGAAAAATTTTAAAAAACGAAAAGCGATTCTCACTTTGGTTTTTAATTACGAGTAATTTGATACCTGTAACGTATTTTTATATTTTTTTCACCTGTTCGCTAGGGAGATTAAAAAATTAGGCGAAAAAACAGCATATTTTGACGTCACTCTTTGCGAAAGGGAATCATTGACACACGTGTTTTGCAAATCTTTAAAAGTTTCTTATTCTTTTAGTGCAAGACTTTATTAATCCACTATTGAGTTTTTAAATGCGGGTGAAAAAGATCTCATCTCAAAAAATTAACCAATTCAGAGTAAATTTTGCCCAAGAAGCGTTAGATGCTGTTTTTATATAATGCTATGTTAGAGTTAGGGATGATTTTGGAAAATAGATTTCTTTGGTGTTGGAGAGCCAAAAAAGACCCTTAAATTCTGCTGTTCCTATTCTTACGTTTAGATAATATTTATTCTTCAGGCTATTTTTTCAGTAATAGGGGTTGTTATTGAAAAATTGTTACTGAAGCCATGCTAGATCCCTAAATGATAAATTTTATTACTTTTCTTTTACTTTTCGCATCACAAGATGTAGCATCCTACCAGCGTGACCAATCGATGGCCTGGATTGATTACCGAAGAGCTTTCGAGTCGACCGTCCATAAATTTATCATCAGTCTTTTGGAAAGCTTAAAGGTCCATCCGCAAATCGTGAGGTGCATAAAGAGATTGATGCCACTTTGGAAAACCAGATTTTCTATCTCATCTGGAAAAAATCGTGTGACAATTAATAAGGTCACTCCTCTTTTGCCTCACATTATTGCCATTATCTCTAGCACTTCGCCATTCCCAGGGATACCTTTGCGGAAAACCTGCAAATCGAAAGCACAAGGTCACCCATGTATTTTACATGGATGATCTTAAGATTTATGATAAAAATAAAGAGCAACTACATATAGCTCTAGGGATTGTCGAACGATACATTAGGGAAATATGAATGGAATTCGGGTTAGAAAAATGCGCCAAGGTTTATTTGAAGCGAGGAAAACTTACTGGTATATCTGAAGACCCTGAGCTCGTCGATAGAAGCGCTATACAACACCTTTGCACTGGAGAGACTTATACGTACCTGGGCATGCTACAGAGCCGCATTCAGGATGTGACATGTATAAAGGATACTCTCCGAAGCAGATATAAATGGCTAATCTGGCAGATTTGGTCTTCCGAACTGTCGGCGAGGAACAAGTATCTGCAACGAACATGCTTGCCGTACCGGTAGTACTCTATTTATTTGGAGTGGTTCCATGGACGGAGAACGAGCTCAGATCCCTTGATATCGGGTTACAAAAGGTTATGCACATAAACAAAAGCATGCATCTTAAGTCTTCTGTTCCACGACGCTACATCTCACGCCGTCAAGATGGTCGCGGAATATTGAACATTGAATGTCTGCACAACAGGATTATTTTGGGTACAGCTCATAGAGTCGCAAATGGAAGAGACCCTCTTCTTAAAATGGTCAGGAATCA
>JAAAKG020142309.1:0-11641 GCA_010014905.2 Druon quercuslanigerum
CTGAAAAAACGTGACATCAAATTCAATGCGCATGACACATAAGAATCGCGTGAAAAATTAAACTGGACAATAAATTAATTTCGTTCAATTGATTAATTCAATTAAAATTTATATAATATTAAAATTATTTAATAATATATATAAATATTAGTTATATGTATATAATTGTATAGTATCTATATTCTATAAACCTGAAAAACATAACCTCCAAATCGACGGATACAAGAAATTAAGAATTCTGCGAAACATTAAAATCGTCAGTTTCTTCAATTTCTATCAAATACAGATCGAGATATAAATAGAAGACCGCCGAATTTTTCCGATCGGCAATCGTGCATCTTCGGCCTTTCGGACTCAGAAGAGAAGTTGGTTGCGCGCGCAATTACAGTCGTGTGCTACGCTACCACCTCTTCGCATCCACTTTACACGAGCTTTGATTGTGTGCGAAGGTAACTCGTTTCAAATATGGGATCACTGACTCCAGTTTATTGTCGGCCATCGACCGATCGAGCAAGCCAGAGAAAAACGAGAAGATTTCCGACCAGGAGACATCCCAGAAGGACTCTTGGTTCCAGGATTCAAGGTAGGCGTCATTTTGTTTCCGGGTTTTCTTCCATTAGGCGCAGGCGGGTTGTATTGCTCAAACCCGAATCAGTTCGAGTGTTATTTATTTTGTGTCTGGGTTCGATATGTGGTGCCTTTAAATTAAGATTGTAATGAGTGTGTTTGGTCCTCTCGGAGGCAAAATTTTATGTATACTAAGATATAGGTTCAGCCGGGTAACGATGTCGTTCAAAGTTACTTTTATTTAGTTTAAGCAGTTATCAGTGTCTTTCTTTCTATTTTTGTGTATTTATTAAATTACTATTCTTTCTTATTGCGGGGTTATAAATCCTATTTGCGGTGCAACCTTTGTGAAAGGTTCAAGACCTAGTGTAACGTAAGATCACTCTTTTTATTTACTTAATTCGCAGTGATTGGAATTGACGCCTAGAAAGCGTCTGGCGCCTTACAGGTAATTATTATCTTTGATAAATTATTTTAAAGTTCATACACATAGAAAAGTAGTTAATATTAAGAATAGAGAAGAAGGAATAGTTATTTGATTAGCAAGAGTTAGGTCTCCGTAATTTAAAATAATAAAAACGAGATGATTGTATTAAATAGTTTTTTTTATTAAAAAGCAGGTCTTTAGCTTTTAATAGAGAAATTACTAATTTTAGATTGAATAAGTGTTTAAAGAATTTATCAACGGCTGGAATTCTTGATGATGTCGCGGAAGTTTTAGCTTTAGGTAACAAATTTTAAGTGCTTTAAATGTCAATAAAATTCCTGTCAATAGTTTGGTTGCAAATATTGAAACTTCGATTTAAAATATTCAAGAAGATTAATAATTTTACATTCGAGAAACATTTACTCAAATAGTCTCAAATCACAATAATAATAATAAAATTAAAATTTTTGAAAAATCTCTTTAGTTAGTTGAAAACAGCAGTAATTTTTCAACATAAAAAAAAAAACCATTTTCAATTTTTTCAATACATTTTTACTACTTACATTAAACATGCTGGTTTCTATCATCGTATTGACCTCTCGTTAATGAGCTACCGAGCAAGGAAATGATAGGGGTTTTAAAATGGAAAATTTATGTGAACAAATCCGTACGACTGAAGTAACTAAAATATCAATGTTACACAAAAAAATGATTTCTTAACAAAGTAGTTTAAGCAAAATTTTCTAAATAAAAGTTAAATCCTTAAACAGAGATAAAATTAACTTTCAATCAAAGAGAAGTATTTCTTTTAAGATAAGATGAAATTTCTACTAAAAGAGATAAATTTTTAAATAAAAATTAAAAATTTAAAAAATTTAATTTTTATCCAAAAAAGACTTTATTTTCAAATTTTAACATCAAAATGTAAGTTTTCAAAAAAAAGAAATAAAACTTCTTCGAAAATTATACTTTAATTTTTAACTAAAATGTTGATTTTGCACCCAAAAAAGACCAGTTGCATTTTCTAACTAAAAATATGAATTTTCCCCAAAACAATTGAATTTTTAACAAAAAAAAAAAGAATGTTAAATAAAATTCTGGAATTTTAAACCACCGTTGAAATTTTTATCGCTGAAGGATGCAATTTCTCGTAAACTTTAAGCAAGAAAAGATTTATAATTTAAATCAAATGCAGCTGAATATGGTAAAAAAGAACCAATTGTTAATAATGAAGTTAAATCCTCACTCAAAGCAGGTGAATTCTCTTATCATAATTCTGCAGAATGAAAAATTCTATATTTTAAAAATTTTATAGATCCAAGATTTAAAAAAATCCACCCTATCATTTTTAATGCTGTAAATTAAATATTTAAAATTATGGCATATAATGCAATTCTCAGTGAAAATCGTTAAAACTTGAGAGATTAAATTTTTTTAATTAACAATTTGTAAATTAGAAGTTAAATTCTTTTTATTTTGAGTTGTCACAAATTATTAATTCTTTAATTGGTATTCATATATCAAAACTTGTTTTGAAATCTTGTAAATATTCTTATCAAATTATTTTTTAAAAAGAAAGATTTTTACAGGAATCTTAAGTATATTATGTTATTATCTTAAAAGCTTAACAAATTATTTAAAAACCTTAAAATCTTATTTAAGGGTCATCAAAAACAAATAAAAAGTTACAAAATTTTCGGAATCACCAAAAATTTTAAATTATTTTAATTTCTTTTTTCAACGTTGTTATAGTTTTAAACTCTTTTTAAGTATTCTGTTTAATTTTTTTTTTTTAAATACTTTTAAGTTTTCACGAAGAAGAATAAAATCTTTTACTAAGAGGCAAGACTTCTTAATACTCGCATTTTTAACCAAATAATGAAATTTTCAACTAAAAAAAAGTGCAAATATAAATAACCTGTAAATTAAAATGTGCAACCAAATTTTTGAATTTTTTACGAATTAGTTACGCTTTTATCGGAAGAAATTAATTTTGAACTAAGAAAATTAATTTTCAACCAAGATTATTTTTCTACAAAAGATAGGAAATTTCTACAACAAGAAACAAATTTTCGAGATAAAAGTCCTAATTCTAATTGAATTGATACCTTATCTTACGTTCAGGGTCGATCTGAACAGTTAAGGAAGTCACTTATGAAATTTAATATCAACGATTATTTTAAAAACACAAATACTTTAGATAATTAATTTTTGAAGAACAAAAACAGAGATTCAGAATTTCTGAACACAAAAGCGATTGTGAAGTTGGGATTTTTAACTCACGTTTTTCACAACATTCTTGGAATTTTAATCATTGCTCTAATTTTGATTTCAAAAATATTAAAAAATTAGCTGCAGAAAGAAACACGAATGAACGACTTATTATTGAGTCTTTTTTTATAAACAAAATTCGAAAGATTCGAAGAAGATTGGAGGATCCAGAAAAATGATTAATTTGAAAATATTAAATCGATTATAATGGAATAATAAAACTTTTCCTACTTTGTTACATACAACACAATCAACAATTTTACTCGAAAACCAACAAAATGGAAAAATTAAAATAAAAACGCCTGTAAGAAGCCAAGATAAAATTTCAATTAAAATAATAAAGTAGAATTTAGATTTAAGTTATTTTACAGCAAGAAGAATCAAAAAATAAAATTTGGTTCTGACTACCAAAAAAGTAGTTGGAGTTACAAAATAATGTATTTGGCTGAGGCAAAAAAGTTTGTTAAGCACATTTGTTGAGTGTACTAAAGAATTTTGTTGAGCCTACCAAACACGCTGAAGCGCATGCGCACTCTTTCGAATCATGACAGTCAGTTCGTTCAGAAAAAACTTGTTGTTGTGCCCACCAAAGTTTTTAGTTAGCTTAAACAAAGGCTCCAACAAAATAATTTGGTTGACTTCAAAAACGATTTAGCTACCGCTACAGCTACCAAAATAAATTTGGTTGGGACATCCCAATATTTCTCTCAGTGGATATTTTCGTTTTTATATTTATTCTGATAAGAAGCTGAAAATGTTAATATCACGCAAGATTAGTGTACGGGGTGCAAAAATCAACATCAGAGAAGTCATCAGAGCATCCACTACTCTAGTGGCCTCGAGAGATAAGAGCCTGATGGCCGAGCATTGATATCGCAGTTTTCATCACCGAAGGGCTCACCATCGAGGTTTATACATTACTTTTTTATCATGAATAGAATAAGATAAAGGGGATTAATATTTTAAATAACGTTAACAATGAGTCACAATCTTGAGCTTGAGGTTCTGACCTTAAACACAACATATTTTTTTCTAGAAAGAGTGCTTTATAATTAATTAAAATTATTAAGATTAGGATAAAACTTTATTTCCTAATACAATTTTTAGAAAAATTGTATTAACTTTGATTGCTTAGAACTTTTTACTTAGCAACCATTTTTTCCTGAATACGTTTTTTGTCGATTTAAAAAAATATATATTTAAGTATTGGTCTAGCTCAAATTTTGGAAATAATTGGAAATTTTTAGCTTGAAAGAACTTTAGTGCATTTTTTCTTTAAAACAAGTATAATGAAAATTTAATTTCCTCTGAGATCTTAAGCTAAATTTTATGAAAATCATTATTTGTTTGAATTGTTTAAATTACATTTTTTTTTAATTCCGAAAAATAAAAACAGTTGTCCAAAAATCTTCCAGAAAATAACTTTAAATTTTCCCAGCAATCTAGAGTATTTGGGTTCATTCTCTCAAAACTTTTCCCAATTCATAAACAGCTTCTTTCTACATTTTTCTCAGAATTTCCATAATTTTCAAATTTAACATATTTTGGAATCTTTTTAAAATAGTTTTTTTCAACATATTTAAAAATCTTCAAAACTTAAAATTACCCTTTTAAAATAAAATCTCAATCATTCAGAATTTTCTCAAAATCCTAGTGTTTGCGTGGAAATTGGAAAAAGTTAATATCAAATCAAAGTTAACACTTATTGATCATTATTTTCTGTAGATTCGATTAAAATGATTATGGTCAATAATTCAAAATCTAAATCCACGGATAGACTTTTTTATATTTTGTTGAAAAATTTTCTGTTTCAGTTGAAAATTCATGTGTTCTGTTAAAAATTGGCATTTTAATAAAAAATTTATTTTCTTGCTTAAAAATTTCACTCTTTTTTTTATTTTTTTCTTCCGTTAAAAATGCAACTCTTTGGATTAAAAATATATCTCGTTTAAATAAGGATTTAAGTATGTTATCAAAAATTCAGCATTTTTAGTTAAATTGAACTATGTTTGATCAAAATTAAAAAATATTTGTTGTAAAAACATCAAGTGTTAAACTTATTGTTTAAAATTTATATTTTTAAGTTGAAAATTTAAGTCTTTTCTTGAAATTGAAAATGATCTCGATGGTATTAATTGTTAGGTGAACTATCTAACTTTATGTGATATAGTGGATAAAAATGTGGAACGTTAGACTAGATGTTCTATTGATTTTTATCAATAATCAACAACTGATTAGGATTGTCATGAGTTTAAGATCATATGAGAACAAAAAATTAAAACTCCTTAATCAAATATGACGAAATATATAATTAAAATCTGATAGAAGCGGAATTTTCATGTTTATAACCTCTTTCGACTCAAGGGAGTAGGCGAACCGAGCAGACAGCTAATTCCCATCTGGGAGCCGGGCACACACACTGTTACTTAAGCTTCGGTAAAGAGTAGGGGTGAAGGTGTACTAAGGATCGGTTTGTGTTTCGGTCAACTTGCTCAAGGTGTGTTACGTCTCTGGCGCTGTAGTTAAATTGAATTCCGTTGTAGCCTGATCCTGATCGGTTGAAGAACGAAATTCGTCGCTGCCGTTGAATGATTAAAATCATAACCGGGAGTTGGTTGCTCAACAATTTTTAGTTTGCAAATAATTGTTAAATTTATAAGAATCGGCAAGAATAGCCGATCGCGTCGACGCGCTTCGCGTTTAACAATTTAGACTTTCTAAATACAGCTCTGAACAAATTTCATAGTCTCATAAGCAGTGACATTCCAAAGTCCATGCTTATTGCGTTTTACTTCCGTCTAGTAGGCGCCGTAATTTCATAAATGCTACTCAAAATGGTACTAAGACTTTCATTTTGGTCTAAAAATATCGATAACCTCACGCTGCGCTTAATCTTAAGTTTAGTTTTCTTTTTACTACAAGGCAGAGGGAGATATTGCTTTTAGCTTTAATTTCTTATTTGGTTGCCATCTTATAACATTTATATAACTTTATTCTGACCTTATAATATTGCGTTAAACCGTAAACTAATTGGAATTCTCCCGCCAAATTCGCCAATTTTGGTCATGCGCGGTAGTATTTTAGTTCCCAATTTTTGCACTCTATCACACCTTCACTTCAAAGGTTTTCTTTTCTTCCATTCCTGTGTAAATTTAGCTTTATGAAATCGGATTCAGTTTTGCTGCGACAATCGTGATGACGTCATTTGTATATTGTGTCTGTCATCAGTCTTGTTATCAGTGCATGAGTCCGTGCAAGTTAGCAGCAAACCCTTGTGATTATTCTGAATCCAGGACAAGGTCTCTGCGTTGCCAACTCTAGTACCAAAGTATAATGTAGCTCGTAAGCTTTCCAGTGATTCCCTGCAGGTAATAAACCCTGCTGTGCGCCAACTTGGCACCGCCAAGTCCACCCGATTTCATTGGTGGCGTAAACCAAGGCGTAACAGCGGCTTACTTGCGCATTTTCTTCTCCCATAAGCGAGAAATTGCGCTAAAGTTCCGGATTATGCTCATTTTGATTATAGGCTCTTATGCCAAAGACTCTCGCAAGTGGTTCAGGATTATTAAGTACAACCTGATTTACGATTCCCTGAGGCAAAATTCTTCTAATCATTCTTATGATCCAGGGGCTCTTCATTAAATTTATCATAATAGTAACCACAATTACAATTACAACTTTAAAAACCATTTCAGGAATCATTTTCTTTATTTTGTTTAGACGTATCCGTTATCGAGGTCAATCTCAATCTGAGAATGTTTTCCTTTTCTGCGCCTACGAATTATTAGCAAGCAATCAACTTATTCAAAATTCAATCTTATCGAACCAATCATCCTTTTCAAATTTTAATTCCATAAGAAAATCCCCTTTTATAATTGCTTAGTTTTGAATAAAACTTTTTTTACAGGTTAAGGAAACGTGTAATGAGCTCGTTGACAATGAAACTGTATTCAAATAACTATTACATACTTATTTTTTATTTTTATAAATTTATTTGAGCAAAAACTATTTCTTTGCGTAAATTTTAAATTAATAATTTTTTAGATAATCTCTTTATATAATTTGGAAGATGATTGTGCTTGATTGTTGAATTCAATTCAAATAGTCCCTACTTATCGTCTTCTCACCCTTTGAAAGGTAATTAACTATTTTTAATCTAATTTTATCATTTTAATCAATTTCGTCTTGTCTTTAAATATAGTTGTAAACAATAAAGTTTTACTTATGACATTTTTGAAAAGCGAAACTCTTCGATTTTAAGAACGAAAATCTCTTCTTTCAATGTTCGAAGTGGAAGGTTGCTTATTCTTGATTTATTAAAAGATCGTCACATGGTTATGAGCACAGTTTTAATCGGTCTTAATGCACGATTACAGTTTTGTTTGGACCTACTCGAATTAGGGCATTTCTTTCACTTTTTATTTTCTCTAAAATAAAAGGACCTAAAAAATATGGATTGATTTAAATTTATTTAAAAAACTTAGGATTCTGTTTTTGATCAAAATATAGTTTTGATTTTTCTCTTGCCTTTTGGATTCGCTCCAAAGCGATTGTTTGGCCATTATCTAATTTTTGAAAAAGATCTCTCAAGTAATCAACATATGTTTTATCTGATTTCGTCGCGGAAAAACTGGATGGTATATTTGCCTCTTTTCCGAATACAAGACTATGGAGTGTGAAGCCAGTGGCTTCATGTACACTGGTATTATCGGAGAAAACAGCGTACCTTAACCATTCGTCCTTATTTTCAGCACCCTCGAAACTTCTTAAATACTTTATTAGAATATGAAGACTCCTCTCAGCGAACCTTAACTCTGTGGATGATATGCAACCGTTTGAATCTTTTTTATGTGAAATATTTTCCAGAAGGTGTTCATCACTTTACTAATAAGATTCGATCTCTGATCGATGTGTATTACCTGAGGATAGCCCTACCGAGTAATGAATTGCTCGGCTATATCATGAGCTATTGTAATCGAGTCAATGTTTTGCGAAGAAATTGCATCTGAGTATTTAGAGAAATTGCACTACATTCTTAAGATGTAGGTATTTCCTTTAGAAGTTACTGGTAAGGGCCTACTATGTCTACTTGAATTTATTCGAAGGGCTCCTTAGGAGTGTCTATGATAATCATTGGTTTTCGAGTTTCCTTACGAACTAACTTGTTCCTCTGACAAGTTTTGCATGTTCCTACAATTCGTTGAATATCAGCGTTCATATTTTTCCAATATCGTATTTTCCAATATGTTCTAGACATACCTTTGTAACCCCCAACCACTGATTCATGGAATTCGCGAGCAATTTCGTCTCGCTGAGTTACTGGTGGAATCATTATTTCAGCTGAAAAAATTACTATTAACAACCCAGTATCAGAGAAATGTTGTCGGAAGACATGCTCAACAACAGTCCAGGATAAGTTTCCTAAATTATATCCATATTTAGGTACCTTCACACGTTTCACATACAACTTAATCATAGCTCTTTTCAAAGATAATACAGCTTTAGAAACTTGATTCAGAAAGACTTGATCTCCTTGTCTTTCATTCACAATTGAGCTAAAAACATTCCTATTATTTCTCGAGAAAACTTCTACCGCACCTTCATTGGGATTTTTTCTAATTATTTCATCTGGAAACAACTACTTGTGCTCTACTAATTACTTGTTTGCTTCACAGAAATTATCACCATCTGCAGAGATAAAACGGACAATCTGTCCCTCACCCACGTATAGCTTATCTTTACTATAATCTATACATGCTTCAGACACACCTCAAACAGAAATTTCTTCATTCGAACAACTATCGGTGTCATCACTGTTGGAGTCTGCAACCATTGAGTCTTCCCCACCCATCACACAAGCACCATCCACACCTGCAGTATTAGCTTCCAAACTATCTGCATCGTCGACGTGTTCCCATCCTCATAAATGTGACAGAAAATCCACCATCCCTTAGTCATTGGTCAGAACATCACGCCGATAACCTCTTGTATATGTGGACCACCAGACGTAGAGCTGTGGAGCACAAGGTTTTTGATAGTCATTCTGAGCACACTCAGTAGCAGTTTCATATTGCATCAAAGTCTCAACCATCAGAATGTGATTATGATGGCTATTCTGAACATACTCTGCAGCGTTTTCCTGTTGCATCGGAGTATTACCTGTCATAATTTTACTGTTTAACATTTCTATAGCGCTATACAGGTTGAGGTTATGAAATCTGGAAAACATTTCGTCTAACAGTTCTTCGTTACAGTTGCCTGTACAGACAACTAGATCCTCCTTCCAGCGGAAAGAAGACAAACACGCTCTCGACCGGCTGAAATCGGAGCGGACCCGTCCAGCTCAACCAAAGAAGACGACGAATCGCTGCCACTTCCTGCTCGGTTTCTCGATAATGCATCAGAATTATAATTTATTCTTCCAGGTTTGTAGATTATTACATAATCATACTCACTACATTTTATACGCCATCGTGCCAATCTCGAAATAGGAACTTTTAACCCACGCAACCACACAAGAGGTCTATGGTCTGTTACCAGAAGAAAACTTCGCTTATATAAATAGGGTATGAAATTTCATACACCAAACACTATTGCAAGTAACTTCTTTTGAATTGTTGAATAATTGATTTCAGCTTTCTGAAGGACTATAGAAGCATACGCAATGGGTAAATACAGGCCAATGGGCTTCTGACTCAAAACTCCACCATGAGTGTAATTTGATGCATCAGTTGTCAGAAGTAATGAAGACTCTGAACAAACTGCATCTCGCAGGATTTCAAAAGTTGATTGCTGCTCACATGTCCCTTTAAAGTCGACCTTATCTTTTAATAGGTCAGTAAGAGGTTTTGAAAATTTGGCCAAATTAGGAATAAGTTTCCTATAATACCCTACTAGACCTAAAAATTGTTTTATTTTCTTTTTCCATTGAGGAACAGGAAATTTTGTTACAGTCCAAATTTTTTAGGATCTGGCCTTACACCCTCTCGAGTAATAACATGTCCCAAATATGTTATTTCAGGTTCCAAGAAAAAACATTTTTTAGGTTGCAATGCTAATCCCGCGGTTTCTAATCGCCCTAGTAAGGATTTCAATTTTCTCAAATGTTCTTCTAATGAAGAAGAATATACGACAATGTCGTCCATGTAAACAAATAATTCTACACTTTCTAGACCGATTAAAATCTGGTACTCGGGATTTCGGATCCATGAGTATTTGATGGAACCCCATTTCAAGGTCCATTACAGAAAAGTATTTTGCTCCCCTAACTGGTTTAAAATTTCAACAATGATTGGTAGAGGCTAAGCATCACTTACGGTTTGTTCATTCACGGCTCTATCATCTATCACCATTTTCCATATTTTGTTCCCTGGTAGATCACGTTTCTTAGGAACAATGATTGCAGGAGAATTATATGCTGAAACTGAAGGTTAAACTATGCCTGCTTCTAGTAACTGTTTAGTTTGTTAAAGTATCTCATCTCTGTGTACAGGAGGATGACGATACTCTCTTATAAATACTGGTCTATTTTCGAAAGTAGTGATTATTTGTGTAATTGCCGTAATCTATCTTAACTTTTCTCCAGATAGATAACATTAAGCGGAATAATCCATAAGAGCGGGAAAAAGACTCGATTTTTCCAAAAATTGTTGTCGGTCTATACTATCTAAATTTCCACACGATCTGGTTAGAGGGGGAATTAGTGTATACTCTTTCAATTCGACAGGTGGTACTTTTAATTTTACGTCCTGTTGAGTAGAATTTATAATGAAAATGCGAATTGTACCGTTTTCGTTTTTAACTAAAAATTCCCCTGCAAAAATTCCACGACTATAATAAAGACGTTTTACAAAACCCTCGCAATACTAGGCAATACTGTCGCAGGTTTTAAGTAATAATTGCGGATCGAGGATACAATTATCTGTCGTTTTTCTGCTGTGCGCTCACTTTTATAAACTACGTTTTGGGCAGAGTAATTCCGCTCCCCTAAGTCCCCAACCAATGAAATTGCTGACATCATAGAGTTTTATGTCCATTTTTATAAATGACATTTATAAAGAGTGATAGTCCAAAGTCCATGCTTATTGCGTTTTACTTCCGTCGAGTTGGCACCATTATATCATAAAATAAACTAAGAATCATACGATGACTCATATTTTGGTCTAATATAGTGATTACCAAACGCTGCGCTTAATCTTAAGTTTAGTATTCCTTTTGCTACAAGACAGAGAGAGAGAGAGATATTACTTTTATCGTTAATTTCTTATTTTGTTGCCATCTTATAACATTTATATAACTTTTATTATTATTATTATTATCAGGCAGGGTCCACTAAAGACGCCAAAGCACTACGGTAAAACCTTTTGTACTATGCCC
>JAAAKG020142311.1:0-11641 GCA_010014905.2 Druon quercuslanigerum
CCTAAATGAGCCCTAAATTATGAAAAAGGTTTCATCTCGATACCTCAATAGTGTTGTGCCAGCTTAACATACCTCATCACCGCCTTAGGTGTTCGATACACACGTGATAATGCTTCGGCGGAGCTGTATTTTCTTTCCCTTTTATATATTCGAAAACATACCAGTAACCCTCAAGGCGAAGTCTCCATCTGAGTAGTTTAGAAGCTGGATTTTTAATATTAAAAGCCATTTCAAGACCTGATGGTCTGTTTCGATTATGAACTTTCATCCTAACAGGTACTGCCTTGAGCGCTTGGATGTCCAGACTATAGCAAGCAACATCGTTTGTGCATCGGTTGCTAAATGAATTGTTTTTTGTAATCTGGGTATCTAGACATTCTTTTTGACATTTTGGATTTTCGATAATACTCGACGAGTCCCAGAAACCACTTCACCTGTTTTGGATTTGTGGGTGTTTTGAAGTCCCTTACCGCTTGAATTTTATTGGGATTATTTCAACCCCTCCTGACAAGGTTCTCATTTTATTATTTAAGGCTCGAGCCGAATATGATGATGTCGTTAAGTTAAAAAAAGCAAATGTTTTGCAACAAATTTCTAAGAGATGCGTCCATCGTCCTCAGGAAGGGTGCGGCGTATTCAAGGGTGCAGCGTATTCTCAAGAACTAAGGTCAATCTCTCGAATTCGAAATGAACTCCTTGTATACTCAAATCAGTATATATTTACATTCTCATCCAGATAAGATATTAGTTTTGTGTAAAATTTGACCCCTTACCGGTTTTTGTCAAATTTCCATGTTTTGAGACCCCCTGAATCCGAAAAACAGGTTGTTACGAGTGTGTATGTGTGTATGTCTGTCTGTTTTCAAGATAACTTTTAAAAAAATTAATCTATTAGATTGCCCTGGTACACCATTTTAGTGTCCTACACTAAAGGTAAAGTTCGTTAGCCATCCATTTTAGATAAAGATTAAAAAAGTGAGCACAATTTGAAAATTTTTTAAGGCCAATTTTTTTAAAAGTTCAGAAATGCAGAAAGTCGAGCAATTTATCCTGATGACTTTTTTCAAAAAACCAAAAATTATCAGAGCTATAGCATTTACAAAATTTCAAAATACACACGAAAATAAACAATTTAAGCCAAGTAACGTACGATATGAGAAAAAGTTAAGAATAGAAAAATTTTGCTTTTTGAATGTCCTACAAGATTATCATAAAATATTTTTGATTTTTATATTTTAATTTATATATTATATATTTATATTTATATACAATTTATTTTTATTTATATATAAATTCCAAAAATTACACTTTTTCGGCCAAACTATGCAAAATACGGTAAAAGAAGATAGGACAAAAATTGTGCATTTGAAAAAGATCTGCAAATTGCTTATTAATCACTTTTTGATAGGATGCGTACTTTTTGTTTTAATGGTGAAAAACATCATTAACAGTAAAAATAAATCTGCCCGCTGTGTGGGCACATTCTCATTCCAACTTTATTCTTTTAATTTTTTTGATTGTTTCTTGTGGGAGGTTTCAAAAAATTTAGATTTCGTATGTTTTTAATGCGATTTTCTACGATTAAAATCATAAATAGAACTATCAAAAAATGATTCATGACAAATTAATTCATATTTACATTCTCATCAAAGATGGTCAATAAAATTTGATCTTTCTGATTTTTGTCAAATGTCCACGTTTTAAAACTCCCTGAATCCGAAAAACAAGTTTTAAGGAATGCGTCTGTCTGTCAGTCTGTATGTATGTATGGCTGTCTGCACGATAACTTTTGAACAAATTAATGTATTAGATTGGCCCCTCGTACACTCTTTTATTATCATAAGCTAAAGGACAAGTTTGTTAGCCAGCCATTTTGGATACAAATTCAATAAGTTAGCGCACTTTGGATATTTTTGAGACCACTTATTTTTCAAAATTCTCTGTACGGATATTCATACTATTCAAAAAGACGAACAATTTATCATAATAACTTTTTTCACAAAACCAAAAATTACCAGAGTTATAGCTTTTATAAAATTTCAAAAAACACGAAAAGGAACAATTTAAACCAAATAACGCACGATATAAAAAACAAACAAGATCATAATAAAAACTTTTTGACTTTTCTTGAAGCAAAAGGAAATTCAAATTTTGACAGCATAAAAATAATGGAAAATCCAAAAATTACATTTTGTCAATAACAATAGTTTTTTTATGAATGCGCATTGCTTTAAACAAGACAATTAAACTACGTCTGTTGTAATACCAATTCCTCTTATGCATTGTGAGAATATACTTTTATGGAAATGACATACAATTTGAAGGACAGATTTGACTGCGAATCACGAGATACGATGAAGAGAATTCGTTCGTTAAAGCCGAAGGAGCTTTAACAAAAGAGAACTCACAATCACAAAATTACTGCGGTCGATGCGTTGGTCTTCAGTTTTGAAATGTCTGTGCACAAGTGTGGGGAATATACAATGACCGAGCGCGTAGAGCGAGGTAAATACATTATCGAGCGCGAAGCGCGAGATAAAGATACTATGGAGCGCAAAGTGCGAAAACCAACACTCGATAGGTATCTAATGGTATCCGGAGCTTGGATCAAATGCTAAAAACAACTTTCCTAAGTGGTCGAGTATATTATCGATTATTGGTCGATATTATACATCTACGTTAGTTCTTTTGTTTAGCTTCCTGAAATCAATGACAATGAGCCATTTTTTATTTTCAAAAGCATCAGTTTTCTTTGGAACTACCCACAATGGTGAGTAGAAAGGTGATTTGACACAGAGATTACTCAATTGCTCAGCATCTCTTTTACTTGACGAATGATATCAGACTTATGACACTCTGATTGGCCTTAAGAAGGAATGTTAATGGGTCTCTGAGAGGATCTTCTTCTAAGGTAAAAATATCGTGATAACTTTGGAAAATTTTGCTTATTCCTTCTCGGTGTTTTTCTTCAATATGTGAGATTATGGTATTTGCTCATAGAAGTTGTAGTCTCTTGGATAATTCCTTTGTCGTAATAGAATGCACCTTATCTTCATGCTTGGTTTGAACGCTCATGTACTTGGGTTGAATCTCCGCAGTTGCTAGAATCATCATTTGGTCTGTCTGATTCGAAATTCGTAATTCGTGGCTTTGGATTCTATAAATTGAATCTGGAATATATGGATAATCTGTATTTAGCATGTGCTGTTGCCAGTATGCAATTCATGTTTAACTTGATCTAATTTGAAATGATTGCTTGAAAGGCTAAATTTGCAACAGTAGAGGAATAAAACTCCGACAATTGCACCTTCGGGTAGTGAAAAATCATTTTGTAGATTAACAAACACATGCTCTTTTCTCTGGAATTTAAATTTTGTCATTTCCTTTGTATGGTATTTGTTTTTTACCATATAGAACCCTTTGCTAAGTTCTTCACGTGGATGATTTGAATGAACGAGCTCTTGCTTGATTAGGTTAAATGAGGATTCGATAGCCACTAAAAAGTCTTTCTTTTCTATTAGTTCCATGTGGATTTGCTCTAACTAAGAATAGTCTTCCTGTATTGAGCAGAAAATTTTGGTATTAAGTGTAGCATTGGGATTCGCTGTGTCCCGGCCTTTTGCAGATTTCACTAAATATTTGCCTCTGTTGTCAGAATGCTGTCCTAGGTTGAGCAGAGGTTGGTTTTGTCAAGGGTTTGTTATTGGGTGGTCTGACGTTTAAGTATCTAACGTGATGATTTTCCCTGTACCAAACTTCCGATTCTAAGGCTTTCTGTTGTGCTTCGTTCAAAGTAATCGGTTTCACAGGACGAAATTGTGCGCCGATATCATCCTTCAAGTTCATAATGTATTTTAAGATTGTCGCTTTCTCCTCTATTTAAATTGCTAAGCGTCGCGGGGTTCGATTTGATTGTTCGTTCTGGACCGCGTAAATTAGTTCATTATGATGCTGCCGAAACCGCATATTACTATATAACTGATTATACCTACATTTTACCTCAAGGCAGAGAACAACTGATCATAATTATGTATTGAGCTGAAGCGGATGGCGTGTTTTGCTTGGTTTTTAATTTTTTCCGCTATGATAAAATCGAAAAGTCAATTTGACTGAGAAGATCTTAATTTTGCACGTTTTACTGACTTGATAAAGTCCTCGACACCGACATCATCACGTCCTCTCAACTCTTTGACGGTTCTAATGACATTCTTTTCAGAAATAGACGTCGTCACGGGAATGGACGTCGTCTGTAACCGATTCTCTTGAGAATTGGCGAAAGTTCTTCGTCGAGTCGGGGATGAAGAGGTGCTTCTAAATTCTTGGCTTTAAACACGATCTATTGGTACAGTTCCCTGAGCCTGTTAGTTCATTGTTTAAATTCGTAGTGCTTCTTCTATTCTATTTTGAAAACTTTCCATACCACTTAGTTTTTTAATAATGAATTTTATGAAATCATATATTTTTGTGGCTGCTTAATGGAAACCGGACCCTAGTTTTACCGAGACATCTCTCAAGCCGTGAGAAAAACATTGGTATCGGGATTTAGGTTACTTAAAGATTATTCACTTGCTTCCGATTCATCCGTCGGGTATTCTACTCAACTTTCTTCTATAGGCTGAGAATGCCAGTGTGAGGTATTGTTAGTACCGCAATAGCTATTTGTGATACCAATGCGCGAAATAGACAATTACTGAAGAGCGTGACATTGGTAGCACGAGCCACAGGCTCGTTGCATGAGCTGAAGGAACATGCTGCAATCAGACGAGTAGTAATCGCCTGTCAGTACGTGTATCACACGCTATTTTTTGCACAAACTACCCGAGAAAATTATTTAGCACTTTTTTATTTTAACCTTTTTTTGAAGTAATTCACGAATTCCACGAATTGCATGCATTCCATGAATTCATTTCACTTAAGTAGTCTTTCGAAGTTCCAGTTCTACCGTGAGTCCCCAAGAGACACACACATTTTAACGAATATTTTTATTTTTCCGGTGTGCAAAGTTACGCATCTCTGAAGTGCGCATGTGCATCCATGGCATTGATTCGAAAAATATACATTTTTCAAAGTGCACATGCGCTATTATTATTCTCGCACACTATGTTGGATTGAAGTACTTTGCATATCATTTAAAGGCATGGAAGTCCTCACTTTCGAGGTGCGCGTTGCAAAAAATGACAAGTTAGATCGCTTTGATCGTTGCGCAAGTTATAAAAGATTTGATTGATTTTACAAGCTAAACGTAGGCGTTTGTTGAAGGAAGAAGCCGCGTATTGCTTCCTAATTATTTTCAAATAATTACAATTTCTTTCGAAACTTACGCAACAGGAGTTTGAGAGACGCTGGCGCAGTTGAGAATCGACGGTAGGCTGCTGACGTTGGCCGGATCAGGTGGGATGCTGCAGCTCCATAGGCAGACAGTTGGCCGGAAAATCAGGAAATTCTTTGTCTCCCGCGCTGTCTCCATTAAACGCCTTTCTTAAGAGTACTAGTAGCTTGACTTGATTTGTACTATTAGCGTGATCTCTTTTTTATTCTTGATATGCCCTTGTAGTTCACGTGTGCTCCCTTTAGAAATCTCGTAGGTTTTCACAAATATTGACTATGTTTCCAAAATTTACTTAACTTCACTTAACTATTTTAACTTTGCAGATTATTTCTTATCACCGAAGAACGTCGTGTCTATCAAAGGGACCGTAGGGAGGATCGCCAAAATTATGTGACGGTCTTGTAAAATACACTCCTTTAACTTAGCTATAAAATACTTTTGTTTATTAACCGAAAGTTACAGAGAGTGTCCTGTCTATATACATAGCGCAAGGACCCTAACTAGGTTCTTGGATAGAGGATTTTGGTAATATACAAGTATTACATAATGAAATAAAAGAATTTTTTAGAAACTTTTTTTGTTACCCTAATCATTAAGAAAGGCTAACAATGATATTGTTTCTGAAAAAATTTGTGATTTTATTTTTATTTTTATAAGGTTAACTAAATTGTGACACTGCCGAACTAGATATCCATCATGTTTCAATCCACAGTCAAGCTTGCTTCAACCTTAGGTTGGTGTCATTTTGAGATTATTAACTTCCGAATGTATTTCCGCCAAATTGGATCATTTCTTCTTATCACACTTTTTTGGTCCCAGTTACGTAATATTCTAGCTCGGAAGTGAATATTTGTTTTGTCTTTAATTGGTGAATTCGATTTTACGAAATGTTTTTTCGCTTTCCTGAAAAATTCTAACTTTCAGCTACCTTTACTCATTACCCATTATTCAGGCATGCAGAAGCCAGATTAGAATTACAAAATTTGCCATTCAAAATAGGCAAAATTTTTGTTTATTTATGTCTTTAATTATAGGCTGTGAGAGACCTTTCAGAAAAACTCCTAAAAACCAACTTTAGTATATTTATATATCTAAATTTTTGAAAATGACATGATAGAGTTTCGATATTTTCAAAATAAAAAACGGCAAAAATATGATCTCAAACAGCTTATAACTCAAAACATAAAAAAGATTTTTAAAGTTTTTTATCACATGGAAAATATAAATGTGAATAAAAATTTTTCGAAATACACCAGATATTGTGCAATATACCTGAAGGAGTACTCGCGCAATGCGGTCCTTCCGAGGCATTCCGAGGCAAGAGTCGCAACCTTCTCTCCCCCTAACCCCTGAGAAATTGCGCGGACCAGCAGTTCTAGGAATTGAAGTTCTCTAATTTAAGTTTTAAATCTAAGTTCTGATCTTTTTTTTCTTGAAAATACAAATACTTGGTAGAAAAATTACCTCTTTAGGTTAAAAATTCTACTATATGTTTAAAAATTTAACTATTTTAATGAAAATTTATTTATTTTGCTAAATATTCATTTATTTGGTTAAAAAGTCATCTTTTTCTTGTTCTGAAATTAACCTGATTTGCTGAAGATTTATCTTTTTGGCTTGAGATTTGACTATTTGATTAAAAATTTAACAGTTTGTGTTGATGTTAATTCTTTTTATTTAAAACTTCGGCTATTTGGTGGAAAATTAGTATTTGTGGGTTGAAAATGCGACTATTTGGTTAAAAATTCGTCTTCTTCGCTTGAAAGTTCAACTATTTGGTTGCATATGAAACTTTAGTCAAAAATTAATATTCTTGTTTATTGGGAATACAAATATTTGGTTTAAAAATCATCTTTCTTGCTTAAAATTTCATCTTTTTGGTCTTAAATTAAATTCAATATGGTATTTATACATTAATTTCATTTAAAAAAATTATCCTCCTATTATTCTTCTATTTTCGTAAAAAAGTCACCCTATTTTCCCTGTTCTTCTTCATTATAAAATTAAATTTTTAATACGAAATATTCTGCGTACACCGCATTCCCTTTATTAAATGTTTTTTACATGTTTTTACACGTCTTTTTCAAAGAAAAATCCCTCAAATAAAACTATTTGCCACTTTTTTCAGCACGAAAGCACCAATAAAATTCTTACCTATAAGCTTGCATCTTTATTTTCTAAAAAAAACATTTTTTTCAGCAATTTTGTCACACAGTTTTTTGCCTTGTCATCAAGAATGTTTCCTAAAATTGTTATTGTTGATTTATACAAAAAGCAACATATTTTTCTTCTTTTTATAGATTTTTTAGCGAAAAAAGTCTTTATAGTTGGATACCGTCACACATAAATCTTTATTTTCTTGAAACAGAATATTTTTTTATTGAAAAATGCCAGGTTCATTCGGTATTCAAATATCTCAGGAGCAGGTCTTCATTCTTTTTTTGAAATAAAAAAGGATTTTTTTGAATTGCTATGGAAGAAAGAGTGTCAAGACCCACTAAAGTAACCCTAAGTTACTTGCTGCGAATTTTAAAGGAGACATCTAAGAATGATTTAGAAAAAAAGGTATTTAGGTTGTAATTGTTTATTCAATGAAAGTTATATGGATTTCGGTGTTTTAGTTTTAATGTCTGAGGAAGAAGCTGCAATTCTTATTCAATCCTAATGATCAAGATCTTATTTTATTCCTTAAAATATTCTTTACAATTATGGTTGGTTGGGTTGTATTCAAACTAAAACTGTTTTGGACAAAATTTTTTCAAAAAGAACTGTTTAATTTCTAAGCATATAACACTGGTTAAATAAACCATTATTTTTCTAAAGAACGCTTAGATTTCTCCTTGAAATTTTGCAAAAGTTAACATTAGATCAATTTTCGTCGATTCTATAAAAAATTATAAATTTTGGATGCATTTTGAGATTTACAGGACGTATCATTCTTATCATACTTATCATCCTTGATCAAAGTGAGCTAGATATTGCCAAGAACGCGCCAGGTTAACATTCCGTGAATAGATAGGCGTGATAAAACCAGTACTAGCGTTGGCAGGATTCTTGACTGTCAGGAAGATTTTCCACATGAGAAATTATAATTTTACGCTAGCTCAAAAAATCTGTTTCCAAATTCTTAATTCTCATAATTCGTGGATTTTGTAAAATAGAGAATATTTTTCCAAACTTGCTGAAACTTTTACCATATTCAAAATATTAAGAAAAATTACATTTTGAAACACTAAACGGTTTAAGGAAAAGAGGAAGAGACTTAAAAAGGATCTTCCTCTCTCTATCGTATACCGGAAATTGCTTCATATGCGATTACGAGATGGAGGATTTGATACAAATGTTAAAGAGATCGAATTATAACTTGACATAAATCAATAAAACTTTGTTGTAAAAAGTAAATTTAAAAAAAGGTTTAGCTATTGAAATGTATAAGGATAGAAATACTTATAATTATTGAAATATTTTTCAAGCTTATATTTCGTCTTAACGAAATCTTATGTTTAGAAAATCAGAGAGCCCAACATCGAATGTTGGTCAATAGATCAATCCAAGCGTCTCGAAGACGCGAACAATGACATCAAACGCAGTGATATTATAATCCCAATATAAAAAAATCCTCTTATGGACAAGGAAAATAATTTTGTTAGCAAATATAAAAGCGATTTCAGCCGGTTATGGTAGGTCATGAAAATTTTTTAATTTGAGCAATCGATGCTTCTCGAAGACGCGAACGAAAATGTCAGATAAAGTTATATAGTCCAGTCAGCTGGTCGGAAAAATGGGGCGAAGCTGGTAATTTCTGGGGCAGTTATTGTTTTTTCCTAAGTATTTCATTTGGGGATTTTATTTATTCATTTATTTATTATTATTATTATTTTTATTATTATTACACCATTAAGCTGTTTCCCTCTCGGGGTAGGCGTGACTCACTCGGTGGGGAAGGGTGTAGTGTGAGGAAGGGGTTATAGAATTTTTAGATTGATCTAGAATTCTCGTATTATTCATTTAAATAACACGGTAGTTCCGCAACACTGCTCTGACCCAGGTTGCTGATCAATCACTCTAGCAATCACACAAAGTGAAGATCCTCACAAAGTCGTCATGTGAGGTTTCCCACTTGGGTCCATTAGTAGCCAAGGTCTTTTGTTTCAGGCGTCATTCACTTTACTGACACTCTTCTTATTAACTATTTTCCGCCATATTTTTCTGTCCTGGAATACTTCTCTAGCTTCTTTAACGTCCATGCATTTTTTTCATGCAGGCTCTCGTGTTTCTATGGCTTCTGATGTCCCTTCTAAATAGGGTCTCATTCACACATTCTAACCATTCTTTCCGCGGTCTACCTCTGGGCACGCTGCCATTTACTTTACGCTCATCCTACATTCTCTCAGCATGCCCGAACCATCTTAACCGATTTATTTCCCATGTGTCAACTAGCGTCTCTTCCGCACCACATTCCTTAAGGATTATCTCGTTGCTCACTTTGTGATTTTTTAATTTTAAAAAGTAATTCTACAGACTTTATCTTCAAAAAAGTGACTACGCAGTTATTTTGGAAAGAAAGTGATTAAAAGTAATTGTGTTTGTAATGACCTAACTTTTCAAATATAATTTTTGAACATATTTTTATATAATTCGACCCTACGAGTTCAAACATACAATTTTTTTAAATCACCATATGTGTGTGTGTGTGTGTGTGCATGTAAAACTTTTTTCTGTTTACAAATTCTCGAAAAGTAAAGTTTAAACTTTTATGACATCAGTACCGATATATGATGTTTAAGAAAATGGTTTCTTCTGTTTATGTGAGAACAACTTTTTTCATATTCTAAATACGACAATGATAGATGTAGTGCATTTGTTCGGGTCGTTGAGACGCATCCATTGACCTACTATTGATCAGTCATTTTTTTCTCTTAATTACTTCATTTGGGGGTGCATAATATGGGGTCAGGTTCTGTGAACAGTATTTCGTCCAAGAACATGGAATTTTTTTGGGAAATCTGGAAAATTTCACATTCCATTGGATTGGTGGTTTTCTGTATATTTGAGTGGTAAAAGTGTTCTTACAAAAATTAAAGTAGATAAAATTCTGCGTAAAACAAAAAAAAAATGTTTTTCTATAACCAATAGTCTTAGATCCTGATAGCCAAAACTAAAAATGGTCAACAGATGAATAACTATGATAGATCAGTTTTTCGTAAAAAGATCACTTCGGGGTTGTCACTGAAGAAAGTTCCTATATAACGAGTACAATAGGACTTAATTCTGCGTATGTTAAAAAAAAGAAAATGCTTTTAGCCCCAATAGGTCACCTTCCAAATATGCCTATTTTTTGGTCTTTTTTCACCAAACTTGCAGATTTTTCGTAAGAAAGACTAAAAAATAAGCGTATTTGGAAGGTTACTCGTGGCCTATTGGGACTAGAAGCATTTTCCTTGTTTTAAGATATACGAAAAATTAAGTCCTCTTGTATTCATTCTCTCTGAATTTTCTTCAATGACAATGCAGAATTTTATCTACTTTAATTTTTGTAAGAGCACTTTTACCATTTAAATGCACAAGAAAGCACCAATCCAATGGAATGTGATATTTTGCACCTATTCCCAAACAAATTTCCGTGTTCCGGGACAAAATCCTCTTCACAGAACCTGACCCCATATTATGCACCCCCAAATGAAATACTTAAAAAAAAACAATAACTGCCCCAGCAATTACCAGCTTCGCCCCATTTTTCCGACCAGCTGACTGGACTATATAACTTTATCTGACATTTTTGTTCGCGTCTTCGAGACGCATCGATTGCTCAAATTAAAAAACTTTCATGACCTACCATAACCTACTGAAATCGCTTTTAAATTTGTTAACAAAATTATTTTCCTTGCCCATAAGAGGATTTTTCTATATTGGGAATATAATATCATTGCGTTTAATGTCATTGTTCTCGTCTTCGAGACGCTTGGATTGATCTATTGACGAACATTCGATGTTGGGCTCTCTGGTTTTCTAAACATAAGATTTCGTTAAGACAAAATATAAGCTTGAAAAATATTTCAATAAGTATAAGTATTTCTATCCTTATACATTTCAACAGCTAAGCCTTTTTTTCATATACTTTTTACAAAAAAGTTTGATTGATTTATGTTAAGTTATAATTCGATCTTTTTAACAACCTTATCAAATGCTCCATCTCGTAATCGCATAAGAAGCAATTTCCGGTATACGATAGAGAGAGGAAGATCCTTTCTAAGTCTTTTCCTATTTTCTTTCTTATTATTATTTTTACTTATTTATTTTTTTATTTTATTA
>JAAAKG020142312.1:0-11641 GCA_010014905.2 Druon quercuslanigerum
AGAGAAAAAGGTTCTCTAAATACTTTAGGCTGTTGCTCTTGGTGGTTCGGAACCCACCTTAAACTGTAGGTCCCCCTCCTTCCACCAAAAAGGGTGTGGGAGGTGTGTTAAGGAATAGGAAGAAGGCGAAAGAAAAAAATGTAAACCCTTAGGGGACACATGAGAAACTTCCACAGTCATTAACATTTTTTATAGTAGCTCTAATAAGGATAGAAATTATACAGAAATATGGAAAATAATGTTTTTGTACCTAAAAAAACAACATAAGTGTATTTTATATTATTATTTTTAAAAATTCTGAACATTAATAAAAGTGAAGTTTAAAGTATCAGTTTTAAATTAAGACCAAGGAAAATGAAATATCTTTATTGGTTTCCGATTTAGAACTGAATTTGTTCAGCCATGCGCGGCAGATTGTCGATGCAGCGAGCGAGCCGCTTATTGAACTCACGGGACTCCGGCAGGTATACTGGCTTCGAAAATCTTTCGGTTAAACAAATTAAGGTAACTCTCAAAGGAATCAAGATTTATTTTATTTTATTTGTTCCCAATTTACATTCGATATTTCAGCCTTTAATTTTATATATGTTCATTAAGTCATTGTTATTTTCAATTAAATTATATTGTTTCTAATAATTGTTCAAACAATATTTTTTACAAGAAAACTATTGTAGATAGAAATCTTGTAAAAGATAATCTACTCTCTCTTTGACCCTCAGATATTCACTATTTTTCAGATTTTTCGAATAAGTGTACACATGGACAAAACAGTATTGTTTATAACAATTTGTTGCTTAAAATTGGATTTTTTAAAATCAGATAAACACATTCTCTTGAAAAGCACTATGCCTTGACAGAATAACCATATAAAAACTCAATAAACATGTAACTTAAAAAGATATTATTATCAAAACAAAAAATTCACACATCCCAACTCAGCTATATTTGGATTTTCTATACTCCAAAAATCCTTTTATACTCAGCATCCCTTCCACTTTACGGATCTATAAAAATAAAGTGGATATATATTTTATCATAACAATGAAAATTCATACGCAACGAAAGCGCACCCTTAATTAAAAAATTTATATTTTTTAAGCATAGTTACGCTGTCACTTATTAGAAATGAACAATCCCCTAAACAGTTATAAAAGTATTTTCAATTTTCAATAATTTTTTAATAACAAGAGTAGCTCTAGATTATTTTATTCAAGGGTTTAAGCGCATGAATAATACAGCTGTCCGAATGTTTTAAGAACAAAATTGCAGTTATATGCGAGTTCCAAAACTTCCACTTTTTTTGTCTAATTTTCCTGGATTATCAGGTCTTTTTAGAAATAAAAAACTCAAACATTACTTTTTTATCGTACAAAATTATGATTTAGGAATATATAATAATAATGGAAAGTTAAACCGTTATTCGCTAAAAAATTTTTTTTTAAGTTGGCTGACAATTTAATTTTTATATTATTTAAATAAAAAAATTTTAAAATGTTTAAATATTCTATACCAGAGAATAACCAAAATGTCTAAATTAGAAGAAAGATAGATCTCATCCTCGCAGATTTCAAACTTAAACTGAAAACAGTTAAGAAGTAAAATAATTTCAAATATTTTTTCCTGAAGTATATTCTTTTTAAGATAAAAATATATAAATGCATAAAATTAAAAAGGTAAAGAAAAGTATAGAAATTATTATTTATTACTATACAGTTGGAAGTTTTTAAAAATCTTAGTTAACATAATTCTCACTGCGTGGCAGCACCAACCGCTGCAGTTAATTTAGCTTAGATTGAAACCCTCCCTAGGAACGTTCAGTTTTGTGTTCAGACGTCGATTGAAACTACGAGTGGTGGTTATCCTGAGAGTTTTCGACCCTGTGGATAATTGAGTTTATTTTGTTGGCTATGAAAGTTAGCCAAGCTTTAAATTAAATTATTTTTCATATTAAATAATAGTGAAAGCTTACAAAGCTACTACTTTACTCAATTGTCTATAAACAAAAGAAGTAAAAATCAAGATGAAAAAATGTATTCACTGATTTACTATTAATTATGTATTGGTCAGTAAAAATGGAATATTATGTTAAATAGAAGGAAACAAAATATTCTTTAATATCTATTTAATTATTCTGGATATAACTGCCATTAACTTTGATAATGTTACAACTTTTGACGTTTTTTTAAAATATTTAAGGTGATTTACATATTCATTTTCTAAGATCAAAGTCATTTATTTTATGATGCAAAAATTTTGTAATCATGTTAAAATAGAAAGTACATTAGTATAAGAAAATTGATGTAAAATTCCTTACACGGTTATGGAAAAAATTTATTGCTTTGCAATAAACTTTTTTTAAACATTTTAGCTAGAGAGTCCTAATTCTGCTTTTTACTGTTGACTTTGAATGGAACTTATAATTAAAAATTCCTGATAGTACAGAAAATTTAAAAATATTAAAATTTTTAATAATGAAATTAAAATTTAAAAAATATAATTATAAAATTTTTTCTAAATAATATTGGTTTTTGGTAGTTAATTCCTGAAAATGATTCATTATTAAACAATATATACTTTTAACTGTTAATTATACTTTCAGAAGCCAAAAGTATGAGTCTCTCATATTATATCTATCAATTATATATCATAAATCTTGTGAAAAATAGACTCTAATTATGAATGGTATATTTAAACATTTCAAGAATTGTTTAGATTTCGCTTGATTAACGAACATATATTTGATCAATAAATAAACCAGTATTTTTTGGAATATCAGCAAAGTTGCAAACTTTTTTGAGCCTTTTTTCAAATACAGCAAAATATTAAAAACTATAGGAGAGTTCTAAATTTAACGTTAAAATTTAGGAGAAACTAAATACTATTTTTAAATTCTTAAGCTAAAGTTTAAAGAATCCACTGCAATTTTTTTTAAATAAACCGACAAGCTAAAGTATTTGGATCTTTTATCGCCTACTTTGTAAGACAAAAGATTTTTGAATCTGCTTCACAATCTGGTGACTTACTCAGGGTATATTACACTTAAGAAAGCAATTGAGAAAATCTGTAGATTTTTTATGTATATTTATACAAGAGGGTCCAAAACACACTTCAAAAATGTTTTATTTTATACGCTTAACTCCAAAGAAGAAATACTTATGAACTGTCTCGTTTTTTGCATTTTGCATAACTTTACTGTCAAAACCAGGAAAAGTTTTCATAAAAGTTTTAAAAAGTTGAATAAAGGTTTGAAAAAAATTTACGAGGTATGTATTTATTATTTCGGTCAGCTGGACAAGACGTAGTAACATAATTGCCCCCCCCCCCCGCTGCATGCAATCTATTCATACTCAAACATATGTATCACTTTCAAATATTATTTACTATTCAAAACTTTAAATCTTTATAAAGTCTTATAATTACTTTAGTTAGAATATATTGCTTAGAATTAACATAAATATTGCACATTTATAAATATTTAGATCTTTTGGAAGTTTGGAAGAAATAAAAAATCATTTTTTAAATCTTCGGAAATATTAAGTTTGAACATATTTTTAGGCTTTCTGAAATTTCTAAGATTCGTGAATATCTTTCAACGTTCCTAAAATGTTCCAGACTTTTGTTCGATATTTTTAGAAATGTTTTTAAATCTTTTTAAATTTTCTTTAAAAATTTATTTTTTCAAATAACAAATTAATAAGAACGTTGCCAGGACTCTCAAGGAAAAAATTATATACTTTTGAAACCTTAAAAGTCTTTATAAAACTTCTCATTTGTTTTCAAAATCTTCAAAGATCTCAATTTTGTTTTATATGTGCTTAAGATATTCAAAAGTTCTTAATTCCAAATTTCGTAATATTATTTATTTGTGAAAATACGAAGTCAATTTAAATTTTTACGGGAATCTTTAAAAAAAAATTATATTCATAGAATTTTAGAATTCTAAGCCCTATAAATTTAAATCTTCGAAGCTTAAAATAAATCTCATAAATAAGAAAAGCACAATCATTTTAAAATTTCCCAGAAATCGTATTATTACCGGTATTTGCTTTGCTGCCGGTACCAACCATTCGTTTACCTGTAAGGACAGTAGTTCGTAAATAAAGATATTCCAGTTTTTGTCAACAATTTCATTTTTCTCATATCTTTGGAAGTGAGACAAAGTTGATAAATTATAGTGTGATAGCAAAATGTTAAAACCCGAACGAAAAGGATTTTGAAAAAATATATTTTTTTGTTTTGGCTTAAAGAGATAAAGATGAGAGATAAAAAATAAAGGATTTAATCGCTCGTTAAACTTTAGTCGCGTTTTTCATGAAACCTCACAATTTTATTATCTATGGAAGTACGTAGCTCTTTTTTGATTCAATGTTAACTTATTTTTTATAAACAATTTACTGCTTATTTTTTTGTCTAAAAATCGATTCAATTCTCCAAAAGTACACTATTTCTACAGACTGCGATTTAAAAGTAGAAACCGTACATACTTCTACTTTTTCTACTTCGTCCTTTTACGAGGAAAGCGTACTCCCATAGAAAGGTTTTTTAAAAAAGGCGATTTTTAAGACAGGCTCTGTCGCCGCCATTTTGTTTCAATATTAAACAAAATTTTACACTCTAATATATTTTAAACTAATTATCTTTAAATTTTAATCCTATTACTTTTTCAGACTCCCAAAATAAATCGTCAAATTTAGTCTTTTTTCTGTCGCTAGAGTGGAGTTTCCCCTTAATATGAAGCAATTGTTTACAATTAAATTTTTTTTTATATCAATATAAAATACGGAAACATTCAGTCAGACTAAGTCGGATATAATTTTCTTCGGATAATTCTCGCTGCTCTTAACCCCTCCTCGAAATTATAAGCATATTTTTTTATTACGAATATATAAGCATAAGCATCTATTAAGATCCCCCCTCTCTCATAAAATACTATCATAGTACTTGAATAGACCCTCATCAGTCAAAATTGCAAACCATCTTTTTTGTTTATTATCTCGAGGTATCAGTAGAGTGACGAATTTGCTGCTCGATTTTTCAATTTTCCGATTTTTGATCACTTCAGTGTTCTAGTGTTTTTGTTACAAATGCAAGTCTTATTATCAACCACAATGACCAGAAAAATTTTCTAGGCAGCTGTATGTTGAATACAACTTTGTATACAACATTAATAATTAACGTCTTTCTGGTCTTAAAAAATTAATTTGAAAAAAAATGACGGCAATTCCCACCTTTACCCTACTTATTTGAATATTTTGATTTACAAAATTCATGGTTCATAAAAGAAAAATGAAAACAACAGCGATGCCTAATTACTCCAGTCGTGACTTAGGGCCTGTTGCCACGGTAATGCACAGTACCGACATAGTTGATCGTTAGATGTATCACTAATTGTCTCAGAAACTATCACTCCTGGAAAAAAATGCTTCTAGAATAAAATTTTTACCTCAATAAGATCTACAACTTTTGTAAAAAAAGTTTTGCAGAATTTTGCTTATTGGCTGATATAAACTCAAAAATCCATGATGTTTATGGGTTTTTTGTACATGAGAATCGATATATCATTCATTTTCTCGGAAACTATCACTCGCAGAAAAAAATATGTACCTCAACGGGAGCTACAACTTTTGTGAAGTAAATTTTTCTGAATTTTGCATATTGGCTTAGATAAACGCAACTATGACTTTTATGGGTTTTTCATGGTTTCACCATGAAGATGGCCTAGTCGCTATTCGGAACTGCTCCCAAAAATTTTTTTCAATATGCAATACATATTTGGTACGTTAGGGTAGCAAAATAAATTGCCGAGTAGGAATTATTTGTTGCAGAAATAGTTGATTTATTTCAACCTAACACCTAAATATGCTTTGTTGTTGTTGTTGTTGTTGTTGTTGTAAAGACCATAGAGCATTCTCATCACGTATCTCGTACTTTGCACTCGATATTTTCCAAAATGTGAACTCTTCTACATAATTTTCCACACAATTATATCAAATCTATATAACAGTTATTTCTGTATCTCGGTCTGGGATTAATTATTCAGATATTGTAGAATAAAGTACAAATTTTATTTAGGATGATTACTTTAATATTTGTTCTTTACTTTTCGTTAAAATTCATTCTCAACTATCCTGGCCATTGATTGTTATGTTTTTATAATTCAAAATAAGTCTGCATCATATAAAACAAAAACGGTTTTGTTCTTTAACATTTTATTAAAACTGGTGGCATTTTTCCATAAATTTAATTTGTTTATTTTTAACGTTACTTTTCACGATTTACACCAAAAATAATCATCCTGGAAAAAAATGGTTCTAAGAAAATTTTTATACATACTATGCATACATTAAATGAAAAAATTTGATTAATAAAATGTTATGGTACCTTGTGTCGTTTTTCCAAAAATGTAATATCACATTCTCATCTTAATGGGGGATATTGGTTTTGTGAGAGAAATGACTAGTGCAAATTCTAACAAATGTAGAAGGTTTGAGGCCCCCAGAGTCAGAAAATAAAGTTTTTACGTCGGTGTCTCTCATTGTCGTCATTAGTGTAGTCTGAAAACACGGTTGCATTTCAAGGAATTATCCGATTGAATTGCCTTTTTGCGCACTTTTCAAGGATTTGAAAAGAAAAAACGAGTTTGTTAGCCAGCTATTTTTTATAAAAATGGAAAATTTAGAGCTTTTTCAAATTTCTGGAGACAAACAATTTATGCTTATGACATTTTTGATAAAAAGAAAATTATCAGGGTTATAGCATTTACAAGATTTTAAAAAAACAATCGAAAATGAATAATGATAAGCTTTAAAACGCACGATATGAAAAAAGTCAAGAGAAGAAAAACGTTACTTTTTATGAGCTCTACCAGTTGATCATAACAACTCTTTGAATTTTTTTAAAGATTATAACTTCAAATTTCGAACACACAAAAAATGTTGTTACTATGTTTTTTTCGCATTTGATACGATTCCTCATTTTTGTTCTACTCGTTAAAAACAGTATTCAAAATAAAAAGAGTGAATTTTGGGACAAACAATATAAGCTACGAAAAAAATGAATAGACAAAATTTGTTCCATCGAAAAAGAGCTACAATTTTTTAAATGAATGTTCATTTTATGGGAGGCGTGATTTAACTTCCAACTGTAATAGAATGACTTAAAAAATAAAAAAATAAAATTTTTTGAACTAACGACACAAGCTACGAAAAAATGTAATTAAAAAGCCGTCCATCCATCGTGCGATAAAATGTTAATTAACAAATTTGTTTTCTATAGGATGTGCATTTTTTTTGTGAAAACAAGACAATGCAAACACACCTCTTTAATATCGATGCATAATATAAAATTGTAATAATATAAATTTACCGAAAAATGAAACATTTTTCAAGGTAGCTGAAAATAAAACTTTGTGTGAAATGAGCAACAAATATTAAAATAATCATGCAAAATAGAATCTGTGTATTATTGTACATTATCCGAATAAAGAGGCTTATACAAAGGTACACAAAGAAATAATATAATGTTCGTGAGATATAAGAGAATTAAGCTCAATGTATAGAAAAGTTCGCACATTGGACGAAATCCAGTGCGAGGTACGAGATGCGTGATGAGAATGTATTCTTTAAAGCCCAAGGAGCATTAACAGAAGAGAATTTGCAATCATCAAATTACAGTTGTCGATGCTTGACCTTTATTTAAAAAATGTCTGGGCACAAATGTGGGGGAAGTGCAACGACCAAGCTCGTAAAGCGCGGTCGATAAATTATTAAGCGCGAAGGGCGAGATAAATATATTAGCGAGCGCGTAGTGCGTGAGCCAACATATACGCGCTCTAAGCGCGCTGAAACTTGCGGAAAAGCGAGCCGCGCCCGATGAAAATGCGCCTCACAGCAAGCAGATTTTTTTAATGCATTCTATTAACAAAAGTTGACAACAAATTTGTGGACTTTTTTTGGTTAATCAAATTTTATCTTTTCATTTTTTTTTGTCACTTGTGTCTTTCTATCAAAAATTTAATTTTTCATTTGTAATCTTATTTGGTTCAGATAAAAGAAAAGCTACTTGCCCTATCTAAAAGAGATTGGATACAAATATGTAGATCCTTTTTGAGTGAACAACTTTTTTCAATTCCTTTTTCCCATTCTTTGTGTCATTTGTCCGATACTTTTATTTTATTTTTTACGATTAAAACAAAAACTGCGAGTTCCATCAAAACATTATTAATCAAAAATTTATAGCTCTTTTTTAAGGGCATACAGTTTCTATATTAACTTTATTTTCGAACCTTGCATCATTTTTCCAAAAATTTCATTATTTTATTTTCAATTTTATTTGTCAGTATTTCACATTAAATTTTTATATCTTTTCTCGGTAAACACATTTTATCAATTCATTTTATTTCGTATCTTGCTTAGTTTGGCCGTAAAATAAATTTTTTTATTTTTAATTATTTTCCGAGCGATCTTGACTTTTTTTTCATAAGGTGCGTTTTTAGCCTCAAATTCTCATTTTAGTTTTTTTTTTAAATACTGAAAATACTATAACTCTGATAATTTTCTTTTCATCGAAAAACTCGTGACAAGAAACTGTTCTTCTCTGCAATTACTATGAATAGCCATACATAGAATTTATAAATCATTCAAAAAAATAGTCTGAAAAATTTTGAAAATGCTCTAACTTTTTGAATTTTTATTAAAAATAGCTAGCTAGTGAAGATGTCCTTTCTTTTTAAAAATGGTGCCAAAGCACAATCCGATCAGAATGTTATTTCAAAAGTCCCTCTTGATTTTTCATTATGCAATAGAATAATACATTTCTAATTAAATCCCAGTCTTTGTGTTCTTTACAATTATTTAAATTGAAATATATATTTTTGTAAAGTATCTTAATGAAGAATCTTAAATAAAGTGAAACATAACTAAATTATTCATTAAAATTTTTTTTAACTTAGTCAATAATGAAGCTAAATCACCCAAATTCAGACGGTACCATTAACGAAGCGCAAAATTAATGTAAAAAAACTACAAATAATTTACCATGCAAAAATAAATACATTACCAAGAAAAAATTGTACGATTAAAAACAATGCAACTACACCGGGGAAGATTTCTTCTTCTTTCCCTTTTATACTTTTTCGAAAACGCCTCCGGTGTGGTTGCCTTTTTTAATTGAAAAAATATTGTCAGATAATATATATTTTTTTCATTAATCTAGCTTTTGTAATTAATTTTAAATTAATCTTCAAAATTTTTCAAATTTTTAGATATTTTCATTCCTTAGTTTTTAGCTTATTTATTTTTTAAATAAATCATTTATTTATTTTTTAAATTTGTTAGTTAGTTTTTTTTAACTTCTTTAGTCCCTCAATTCAATTAAGTACTGTTTTAAGTGTCAGGGTAGTGTCCCACTGTTTGGGACACTTATAATAAAACTTTTTTCATTTACATTATTCAAAGTTGATGAAATAATATAAAAGATTAGTTGCCTTAAGACAAATCGATTAGCCTATAAGATTAATACATTTTATTAAATAATAAGGAAGTTATTATAATATCAAAGAATCGTTAATTCAAGACGGATCGATTGGCTAATAACACAAATACATTTAATTAAATTGCGAACTTTAATAATTCGTGGAATCTCGTTTTTAAATAAGCTAAAGATTTTGTGAAAATTAATGACAGTGAATTTACAGCCGGGAATTAAGTCACCGATCAGCTAGAACAGCGATATCATGCAGAGGGTAAAAAAGGTGCGCAGATGGACGCGGATTCTTAATAATGAAGATTGAAATATGGTTCTTATTATCCCGATTCACCACCCAATCATTAACCAGTTTTTTCATAAAAGGCTTCTAAGCTGTGGCCCGTCCACCTATAAATAAACCATAAATTAAAATATCTACACCCTCGCCAAATAGCCTTGAAAGTCGATATCCTGGCTACCACCTCTTTACAAAGTCAAAGCTATAGACCCTTGGGAATACCTTTATCAGAGGGTGGTGGACCTTCAACCCTCTTTTCCGACCCTCAAGATCCTCGTAATCGCGAGACGAGTAACGCGAGGAAGTATAACGGTTTCTAGCCACAGGCAACCCTTAGGAGCGTAATTAATATTTATCCCAACCTCCACCTCCCTACAAGACCAACTGTCCGACCGTTCCTGCCACCCCCTTTTCCCCCTTTTGACCCCTTGAAAATCCCAGCACGCTCCTTGTAAAATCTAATATCTGAGGAAGCGACGCCGTAGTCCTCGGTGAGTTTCAACCTCCTCCTCCTCTTACAACCCTCAACCCCATCCCTTGAACTCCCAACCCCAGGCCCCTGTACCCCCCTTTTCTCACCCCAAAAGTCCTCATCATCATTCCTGGTATCAGGCGGGTTTCGTAACGAAGCAGCCAGGGTGGCAACTGGCAAGACAGAAACCAGGAGAGGAAAGAGCGATTGAGAGAGAGGGTTGAAAGGAGAAAGAGAAAGAGAGAGAAGAGAGTGAGAGAATTAAAGCAGAAAGAGGGAGAGGAAGAGAGAGAAAGAGAGAGGAAAATCCTAGAGGTGAGAGAGGGAAATGGAAGGAACGAGGAGACCTCTGTTTTCCCGGGGTTCTCGAGGGGCGGTGTCAAGACGCTGAGCTCGACCAATCAGGTGACGAGACGGGTTCGCGGCGTTGCCGCGATTCGCCCTGAGCTTTCTTAGAGCCGACCCACCCGGAAAAATCGAGTAAAAGCTCTGAAGCCCTCGGCACGGCCATTGGCCCGGACTAGTTTTCTTGGCTTTTCTAAACCTTTAAGGGGCCAATGGCGCGCGGAAAGCGCCCTCGAGAAATCGATAAGTTAGAAGCGAGGCGAGCAGAGAACTACGGAGAAAGGGACTGAAGGAGAAACGAGAACGAAGCTTTCTGGATTTTACTTCAGCAGTTTACAACGAGAATGATTTTCAATATCTGGATGTATAGAGATTTTGTGGGCGAGATTCGATACCAGGATAGTGGGGAAGAAAGTAAAGTTTATTTTTCGTTATTGAGGATCTCGACAGGTAACTTGATTTTACTAAGTCTTTAAATTATGCAATGCTAAATCAAAACGGGTAGTATTGAATCCAGATTTTGAGCAGTATTGAAAGAAAAATAATTGAAAGTACTGGCCCCAATTAAGAGATCTGAAAGCGTTCTAAAAATTAAATATACAGGACATTTTATTAATTTTTATTTTTACACAGGAAAAAATAAAGGTTTCTATTAGAACAGATTTTTGGTTCGAAAACCCTCTCTTGCTGAAGTGGAACTCAAAATGATAAATTGTTTTAGAGGAAATCAAAGTATATGTGGTTCTAATAGAAACTTTTTGTGTTGAACTCATTTTCTTCTTTAACTCAGGTTTCAAATTTAACAAGTTATAGACGCACATTTTACTCAATAATAGAGACTAAATAATGTTGCACTGTGCAAAATTTAATAAACGTCCACTTGCAATATTAAGTTAATATCAAATTATTATAAGAAGTTAAGGATTTCTGTCTTTGAATTTAATTTGTTTCTAAAAATTAAAAAACTTTTGTGAGTTTTTCTCTGTATTACACCATTAAGCCGTTTCCCTTTCGGGGTAGGCGTGACTCACTCGGTAGGGAGGGGAGTAGTGTGAGGAAGG
>JAAAKG020142313.1:0-33839 GCA_010014905.2 Druon quercuslanigerum
TTGCCCGGGACACCGATGTGCCACGACCTTGGGAATGATATTTTCGTGAACGGCAAATTAAGCGGCAATTATCTACGTACTAAAAATTATTTTCCGTACAGAGGGAAGTCATTTTTCAGGGGGTGGCTTATGTTAATTGGCGTTTTTCCCGGGACATTTTTGTGCCCCGACCTTGGGAATGATATTTTCGTGAACGGCAAATTAGGCGGCAATTATCTACGAACTAAAAATTAATATTAATATTAATATTAATAAAATTAATAAAAACTCAAGTTAGCAAGATACCCCATTTTTTTTTAAAATAATTAACGGCAAATTCTGGGAATTCCACGGCAATTAAACGACAATGAAACGGCAATTTTTGGTCCAGTCAAAAATTATTTTCCGAATAGTTGGCTTGCTAACTTGATATACGTATTTTCGATGCTAGAGTCTTCGATGCCATCATATTAAAATTAAGACCAGTTTCATCACAATTAAAATCCTGATCCTTAGTTGCATCTTCTTCGTCGACCGTTTTTTGAAAAACTGCTTTAAATTCTTCGACAGCTTTAACATCTACTGAGAGTTTTTCACCACAGACAGTTAAATTTCGAATACCGTTCGTTTTTTTTCAACGATTTAGCCAGCCCTCACTTGCAAGAAAGTCTTCATTTCCATTCAGTTTTTGATTTAGAACCGAAGCTTCAGTTTTTACTAAGGTTCCACTAACAGGCACGCCGTGTTCTCTTTGAAATTGGAACCAAATGTGTACAGCTTCGTTTAATTGTAGATTTTCTGCTTCTCGCATGCAAGTTTTTTTAGTCAATATATTTTCTATCTTACTGCACCAATTTTCAATTTCTGATTTCTTCTATATCAATCTATGTATTATTAAAATAAAAATAATTGATGTTTTTTTCTTTTTTGAAAACAAAGTTTTCTATGATTCTAAAAAGTGGAATATAATTTTATCAGTCATTCCTTATTAATGAAAAAAGTTATTTTTTATGAAAGAGGGTTAAAACGTACGAAAAATAATTATTTGAATAATAGTTTTTTTATACATGCATTTTTTAATACTGTTGGTTCTTAGCATTTTTTCAAAAATGGTTAAATTTTAATAAATAATGACTTAATTTTTTAGAGGAACATACATCACTCTACTGTTTTTAATTTTGAAAATAATTGAATAATATTCAAATAAAGTACTTTCTCACAAAGTTTTTTATTTGAAAAATTGTTATAAGGGCTTGAGCCACAGAAAAGTTAAATTTTAAAATTAGAAATAGCAGAGTTGTACCAAATCTTTTTCTTGAAAAAGTAAGCTTTCTTTATTAAAATTTATCTACTTTTCAAAAATTGCTAAGAAGTGATATTAAAAAAAAATCAGCCGTGAAACATATGTTAAAAATACATTTTTTGTTAGTTTATTTTTTTTAATGAAAATGTTTTTTTTTAATTGCAATACAGTAATATTGTTTTAATTCTAAAAATGATCGAAAGCGTATGTTTTTCAGAGATCTGATTATTGACACGACAAGTTCCAAAGTTCCAAGACTCTGAGAATAAATATTAAAAGTGATTTTTTATTACAAATATTTACCTATAAATGTTACTGCCGCGTGTGTCGATTTCGTTTGCAATATCGATTGCGGTCTGTCGTTTTTCAACGCGATGAATTATTTTCAATTTTTCCTCCAAAAAGAGTTTTCTTTTTCGGTCTAGAATCGCTAGCCATTTATTTACGAATTAATAAGTGCTTTGAATTAAAAGAAGAATAAAGTATTAACCTCTCGAGTACGCCACATTGAAATTCAAAATTTTTTAAATTATGTTTACGCGAGAGCATTTTGTTTAATGCGTGCGCATGCATATGTTGGCAGTGAAGCAAAGCAAGCAGGGGAAGTCGCGATATCTGGTAGTGCGATAAGTGGGAGGCTACTGTATTTTTGAATGTTATTAAATTCGTTTACGCCTTTACAATAACTCCATTTTATGAAATAAGTTGGAATCGAAAAATAGGAATCAAATCTGACAAGCGTAAATGGACACAATTTGCAAACGCAGTCCTATCTACCAACATTTACCTTGCTACTGTCAGCTGTTCTGTGACAAATGAGAGTAACAGCAAAGTTTGTTGAAATCAAGCCAGCCTAGTAGATATCTATAAAAGATACAGTACCACTCTTCTGGATATATAAAATATGAGAGACCATCTGGTGAACAGGAAAATACTTCCGAAGATAAAAATGCTCATGTGACTATTTTTTTTACTATTAAATGGTATCTCACTAAAATATTCAGAAAGCATTCAGAAGTAATACAAGAATCAGGACATTATCAGTTAAGAAACGTCTTACAAAATATTTCCTACAGAATTGTAAAAACGCCCAACAATAAAGATTGATCTCACATAGATATTGAAAACCCTGATATAGATACCGCACTAGAAACAGTATTTTCTTCTTTCCCGCAGCAAAATAAAAGATCCTCTTGAAAAATAAGGAAGTCTTTTCCAACAATCTCACACAAATAATTCAATTTTATTGAAGAATCTCAATAGAACCAAAATTTAGACTACACATCCGAAACCAGGTCAAAGGAATTGGTTTGGCGACTCTTATCAGGGAGAAATAAATAACCCAAAAGCGGATATCGCGAGTGGTACTTTGCTGAGTTTGTACACAGACGTGCGGAAATGGACCTCGAAAAGAAAAGACCATTATCAATGAAGAATGAGAAAATAAAAATAATGTAAGTTTTTGGTTTAAAATAAAGAATGACTCTGCAAAATCTGAATACGAAATAGAGAAATCAAAATTCTACAAATATATTTATATCAGATTAATTACATAAATAAAGAGAAAGGTCCACAACTAGATTACTGAACGCTTATATTCGTCAATCGTACACGAAAACAAAGTTATTCTTATCAGAGCATTCTTTTCTCAGATATTTGTCTTCCAATCTAAAATCAATAATTCCATCTGATAACTTTTTCTGACTTATTTTCCTATTCCTCGTTGATTTCCCTTTTCCGGGTATATTACTCCTTTGCAAACGTTTTCATTATTCCTTCCTTCAAATTCCACTTCATCTTTTTCTACTCTTCTGTTCCATTTAAACATTATTCACGGAGATTTGTATAAATAACTCTCATAATGCATTTCTGGATCCTCTTTCGTTATCTCTTAAAGGTTTCCTGCCTTTTTCTTATTTTAAGTTTCGCCTCTGTGGATCTTAACATTTCTATTGCACAGCCTCTCGCTTTACCATGTTTACACTTTAGAGTGTTCCGCATGCGATTACTTGAGTTGACTTTCATTCCTTCTAAATCCAAATGCTTCTAAACTATTATAACTATTACTCTATAAGGTTTACGCTAATACCCTATTGGGTTTATATTCTCAAAATCTTTTCATTTTTATTTCTGAATATATCCAAATTAAGGCACTGAATGAAATTAATCTTATTATTATAAGTGCAATAATAAACCTTTCTAGAAACTTTCGCTGGTGAACGATTCGCAAAGTTGATCACTATTGGAAAGGAAAAATCTATGTAACACGAGAAGTAAAACTTCAGTCAGTTTTTACGTGGATTGAAAAATCGACAGCCAAAGCTGCAAAGTATTTAACGCAGTGATCATTTTTGGACTCCATAAAGGGCAAAAGTTTGCGAAACGTCCTTATCGATCACACGTAAACGTCAGCACCGTGCCTTTTACTCTTCAACTCAAGAAGTTTTTATCTGGAGATGGGAGATCGATGTGAGAGTTTCCGAATGTTTAATACGACTTTTATGAGGTGTTTTCAAGATTGTAAATTATATAGGCAACATTTTCATATTTATAGGATATTCCATACTTGATGAAATCTTTCAAAGTGGGTGGTATTGCTTTCTTACCAGAAAATATATGCAGAGAAGATATCTGAAATATTTTTAGTGGAATTTAAAAAATAAATAAAAAGCTTTCTTCGAAACGATTTCTGGTTACGATCATATGGGCTACTTATCATTTATCTAGGATCAAGGGTCTAAACTTTCAGGGATTTATGAGCCCCTATGTTTGTTTTCGCTTTACTGTTGTTTTAAATTCCAAATAAATTATTAACGAAATAATTCCTCTTTTCATTTTACAGTAAATTAATTGTAGTAATTTTTCCGTACGTATGCATGGTTCCGTATGTTCTTTCTAAGTCATAATCTCCGTCCTAATCCAAGCCCTAGATAGTGTACTACACAATTAATATTTCTTGGAAAGTGATCAAAAGCACATCCCACTTTTCGAGACGAAATATTTTGCACGGTCAGTCTTCAGAAAAACGGCATTAACGAGTTATGTACGTAGAATGTAAATGAAAGAATGCACATCTTACCGAGATCATCAAATCATACAATAATTACATCCACGTAAATTAATCCGAGGTTAGCATTAGAACTTGGCAATATTTACAGTTACCTTAAAGAGGACAGAAAAGTCTTGAACTCCGTTTTGTACGCAATTTCCGTCACAATTGGCGTTTCACTATTTCTCCATCTTTCCGTTTCGTTTACAATTAGCAATAATGCTTAATGACGACGTGATGAACTGCCTTTCCAGGCAGAAATCTCTTCCTTCATAGCGAGAGCCAAGCCCTTTGTCTTTCATCGTCGTTTCTCTTGATCGGGAAAATGCAGGTTGTTAAGGCCGTGATTTATATCTACTTTCTTAAAAGTGTCTGCGAATAATCCCAATCGTCGACAATCGGATCAATTAGGCTCAATTATCTTGCTTGATGAATTGAAGACCTAAATTGAGAATGCTTTCAAATCCTAAATCTGAACATTGGTTCTCTGATGTTTAATAGTATTTTATAAATAAAAAAAATGTAGTGTGCCCTTTAATCCCAAAACAGAAAAAAACGAAAGATAAAGATTACATCGATTCCACGCGAAAGATTCACATACAACAAAAATTAACCTTGCTAGATAAACTTTACATGAATCGAAGATGATTTCCAATTATTAATGTTGCCTGGATAATCTTTCGCCTTGTAATCGCTTGATTTTTATTCGAGATGTACCGACAATTACGACGCCAGTGCTATCTACTGCCGTTTAACTTCATTAAACTGGAGAGAAATGGGGATTCCCATCTGTCAGTTGCTTTTTGCGGTTTTTACTAAATAGTATTAAATAAGTTGTAATTCGTCTACAATAGTGTAATTGATTTCGGAGGAGATATATCAGTAAGAACAAATTTTTTTTGTATTTTCTGTTGCTGATTCTACAGGTTTTACCGAAATTTGCTCACTTCAGCGTGAAGCAGTAGACGAAGCCAGAATTATTCTCCTAACCTCGGTGAAATGTTAGCTGAAAGATGTTTAATTTTTAACCGTTGCAAGTCTTACCTGTAAAAATTTTCAACTTTTGTTTTTTCTGCGTTGTTTTAAATCTGATGTACCGATTTATGGCTCGTATTCACTGATACTTTACCGTTTTCCCATTTCTGCTAAGGACGCCGTAGCAGACGACAGTTTTTATTCAATCGTAAGATAAATTTTCGCCAAATACCCCATAAACTTTAAAGGAAGGAAATTTTACATGTAACAAAATTTAACTTTAGTTTTTTCTGTGAAGAAGTACATTAGGCGAACCCACTATACATCAATATAAGTTCCTTTGCTGTTTGATATTTTCTAGAGAGCTCGAAAACTTTATGCAATTTTATAAAGTACTGAAAAGTCTGAGGGAGGTTCTACATTGGAGTGCGTCTCGACATATTTTTTCTCTGGATAAATTTGAAAGCAAACCAATGCATTTTCTAGCCAATATAAAGAGAAGATATAAATTGGTTGCAGTAGTTCCTTGTATTGAAATTTATTTTTCATTTGATTGAATAGGTCTATAATTTAAATTAATAATAAATAAAAACAGTTTTCTAAATGTTCTCTATTCGAGGAAATATTTCAAAGAATATTTCCTTGCATCCGTATTTGTAGAATTGAGAATAAATGTAGGTCATTTAAACACTGAAAAATATGAGAATCCTCAGGGACTTCTGCATTTCTTACTCAAGTGTGAAGCACTCATTTCTTTATTTTATCGCTTCGACAACTGGATACCGTCAATACCAAATATTTTATAAACAGAATAAAACAATCCCCCAAAGATTAATAAAATAAGATATTGAACTTTACAAAATTTTAATTTATTTATTTCAACCGAATAAAATGAATAATCTATCATACGAGTTAAATTTTCAAATGCTTGCATTCGGAAATAAAAAAGGAATAGATTTCAACAAACAATAGAAAACCGAGTAGAAAACTTATATTTTCAGCACGCTTACAAGCCAAATGATCAATTTTCTAAAAAAAAAATATTAATTTTTCAACTAAAAATATGAATTTTAAACAAAATAGTTTATTTTCAACAAAACAGTAACATTTTTAACGAAAAAAAGGAAATTTTAAACCAAGTTACAAAGTTTTCTATCAAAAGACACAAATTTTTTAACTAAAAAAGGTCAATTTGAAACCAAAGACGAAAAATTTGTATTTTGAGTTAAGAAAATTAACTTTAAACAAAAAAAGTTTTTTAAAACATAGTCTAATTTTCAAACAAAGAAGTGAATCTTGAAACAAAAAATGAATAAATAAATTTATGTCAAAATAGTCAGACTTTTACATAGTAGTTGAATTTTTAATTAAAAAATATCAATTTTCCATAAAAAATTGTTAATATCAATTAGGATAGTCAAATTTTGAGATAAAAGATTAATTGTCAACCAAAAAAAAGCAACAAATTTTCATCTAAAATGATGATATAAAAATTAAATAAATAAATAAAGTTAAAATAATAAATTCAAGACGAATCCTGAAAAAAAATTTTTTGTTACAAAAAGGATGAAATTTCTATTTAAAAAAATGAATTTTCAAACAAAAAACAAGAATGAAAAAAATAGTTGAATTTTCCACACCAAACTATGAAAACATGATTTTTCATCAAATCAGTTTAATTTTTTTAACATTGATACCATAGAATCTTTTATAAACATTTATTACAAATGGCAGTTATTTAAAGAGTCTCTTATAGAAATTTTCTGATTTGTCCCTGACTTTCAGGTTTCACCTGACCTAAAGTCACCCTACATTTCTGACTTTAAAATTCGTTTTAAGAAGGTGTGTTTATATAAGCTTGCGTGAATAAAATTATGCTTCAGTTTCTTTTTGGAATTCGACAGGAAAGGAATTTAAACGCATTAGAAACTATAGATATTTTGTGGAAGAATGTTTCTGAAGGATAGAAATATTCTAACAATGTAGAGTATTTCCAGTTTGACACTTTCTATAGAACAACGAGCTTCACTACGAAGCCTGCCAGCACTTCTCATATAGGTACACTGCACAACAGAACACAAAACCTTTTACGGCTGGTGTAGGTTATGTCAGAGTTTCGAAGTTTCCGACATGCCAGGAGATTCGCTACGTAATAATGTATTGCATTTTCTTGAATTCTCTGTGCTGTGTTCCCGAAGGATAGAGCCAGAATGCAATTGCAATATTCGTAAAGCATTACCAGAATTAAAAGCCATTAAGCACATCACTTTTTAATCCGATGTTCAGAGCCGGTTCTAGTTATTTTCATTAAATAAATAAATTCGATTTATATAATAAAATACATACATATGGGCCATTTAAAATTAACTTCAGATTTCGACACAGGTTAACTTTGCATATCAAAGTTGTTAATTATAATATATTGCCGTGACAGGATGCTTAAAAAGTTTGTTTAAAGCGTAAATAGGTTATAGTGGTAACAAATAACATCCAGCAGCGGGTTTTTAAACACCGATCTTCGTTTTGAGGTAGACATATGTAGGTGACTTGAGGTATTTCATATTTATAAAATAAATTAATTTCAATGGCTTCTCTTCAAAACCTGTTGTATAATATTCAGTAAAGATATATTCAGTAAAGATATATTCAGACAACATAAGAAACGTATTAATTTAACGTGATGGTGCTAGAAAGAATAGCATTAATTAAATGCCTCACTCTAAATTTGACTGAAAATATAAAAATTATACACTTTTTTTGCTAACATGTAATGAAAAAAGAGGTTGACATAGCTGATAGCAATAAATTGGCGGTAAAACAATATTTATAACTAGATTCATTATATTTTATTTCTGGTATAGATGCAGCCATAAACGATGTTTGTTTTGAGCATCCGATTCTTGTTGCTTATGAAGACAGACGCGCAGGCGCGAGCGAGGTGCGCCTGTGCTAAACAAAACAAAGTGGGTCGGGTAAATCAGCCATACAGAGTGTATTGCTAAACGAGAACGTTTTCGAGATAGCTCGCTTAGACAACTGTTTAATAGGATTACACATTTCATATAATAGCAATACGTATATTACAGTTCTGTACCAAAAATATGAATAAGTTGTATTTACAATATTTCAGTAAGTGTATTTATGATTGATACTCTTTATTGATGATACTCTTTATGATTGAAGTACACGTGTTATATTATGGACGAACTCATAATTTTCTAACCTACGATTGTATGAATATATCAATGATACTGTTTTTATCAGTGAAGCTCACGAGAAAAAGTAAGTTTAGCCGGGTTTAGAATTATAGAAAAAATTAATATTAAAAAAAATTTTAATTCAAGCAGGGAAAGCTGAACGGTTCTAAGACCATTCTTGAACGAAATTAGGTTTTCTTCAAAAATCGAACTTTCCCACTTTTTACTTCTTCCGTGCACAAATTAGGGATTCAAAATCTATTACCCTGGAATTTAAAATATAAATTCAAAATATATAATATTCAAATATATAATATTCAAAATATAAATATATATTCAAAAATTTAATTTTTTAACAGTTTTAAGGTCATTATAGGAGTATGACAATAATTTCACATTTAGAGATATTATCAAAATTAAATAATGCAGCGCCATATATTTTTTCATCAAATGGTAATTACACTGATTCATTCAAATCACACACAAAAAAATAATGTACTCAATCAGTTGTGAATTGTTCCTCTAGAAAGGGTTTTTGCTTTTCGTGTAAAATTAGGCACAGTTTATATTTCCCCACTTCAATATTATCAAAGGATAAACCTAGAAGAATATGGTTGTAGTTTACAAGTTATAAAATACGTTTGTGTACTTTCCGAAGAATTTGCTTATGATAATTTCTTCCAAAATCGTCCGTTAACATCGTAAATCGTTTCTCCATACTTTTTAAAGGCTATTCACGTTAAAATAACATATCATTTATTTCTATGACAAGGAGAAATATATACTTCCAAAATTATTGAAATTATTTTCATGATTAAAATACAATTTTTTGAAAGCCCAGAATAGTTTTTAAAGTCATTAAGCCAAAAGAAAACATTTAAATATAACTATGCAATGCAGTCACAGTTGGGCCACATTTTATATTTTGTCAAGAAACTTGTTTCAACCTGACCATCGGATGAATGCTGAAAAACCAGTTTTAACCGAGAAAAAGCAAAAACCGTTCTAACTCTGTGTCAGGTATCGTTTTTAATTGACCCAAGTATCATAATTGTAAAGATTTTTTAATTGGCATTAGGGTGGATAATAATTATCCTTGTTCTGCAATTAATTTGAGATTTTCTACATTCTTCTTTTCTAACAAGAATGGGATTTTTTATTCTTTGCCCTAAACTGACTCACCAGAGTCGTCAGTATGGCAATGTGAATCAGTCTTGCTTCAGGCATTATATTTTATTATTTTATTGACATATTCGCCGCCTACTGGACCAACTTTGTCCCAAACATGACTCGATTGACGCGACGCGCAAAGTATGGGAAATGCTAATTCAAACACTAATTCTGAAAATAGAGGTAGGAAACGGTTTTCTTTGAACAATGATTATAATATATCTACACTTTTTGGGATTCGGTTAATATTGTTTATTTTCCTTTTTACATTCTCATCATTTATGTTCCTAAAATCCACAGTTCCTAAAATCAAGTTTTTACAATGGCATCTGTCTGTCCGTTCGTCCGACAAGAAATCCGAAGTTCATTTGGAATGACCTATATGTATTTGTAAAATTTTATTTTTCCCTGGATTTTATTATCGGCTTTATCAGAATGTCGCAACTGGAAATCGAAGATAACGAAATCAGCCATAAGCGCGACCTAGAAGTGAATCGTCCGGTATGATAAAACGATCACGGATAATCTCACTGATCCCTTTATAGAATGAAGTTAATAGCACCGGATTAGACGAGGCGTTGCTTCTCACATATACCGAAAGTCTCTTCTGGGAAAAATTACGGGCATTTCTTCGAACAATAGCTGGATTAAATGCATAAACGGAGTGATCGAATGCTATTCATGCTATTCATTGTTTTTTTTTCTAGACCGAAAAACGTTAAAAGTTTTCAAAGGTACAATATTCATTTTCTATATAAAAATGAATAATAAAGGAATTTACTACAAATATCGTTTTTATTTTGCATTTATGGCTAGTTTTTTAGTGTACGTCCTTTCATGAAGGTGGGATTTAATGACTGTTTAAGACAATTGGATATTCAAATGTTAACCCAACACACAACCATAGGACAATGTCATCCCTGAATATATTCTCAAAGGTCCAATCCAGGATTTAATGATCTCACCTGGGTGAATAGTAATATTCTCATAACAAAGGATCGTTACTGCAATGTGTTACTGCAATGTCGAAATTATTATCGCGCCAGACCACTCCACAATTTAAAGTTGACATAATTTACAAAAGAATATGTAGTTTTTGTTAACATTATATATATGCTTACTCTTAATCCCAACTTTTCTTACTTTAATCGTTTCTTTCAGCAAATTGAATCCACAAGTTACATTTATTATAGTATTTGCGAGATCTTGGAAATGGAATTTTCATTTAAATGTAAAGACTTGAAAGAGACATCATTACTTCAATCTTTTCTCTTACTATAACTAAGAAAATTTCTGCTTCCAGTCTTCATGATAAGGCAAAAAATAAATTAAGTTCTAGCGGCGTAAAGTGCCGGAATAATTTTTTTTTTTTGGTCTCGTATAAAAAACTTTATTCAGAGATTATTTTAATGAGCGGCTTTCGTTACACCTCAGCCAAAGTGTGTGCCTGCCCCACCCTAACCCTTAAGCGGCATTATACAAGCCCACGCAATTACGACGAATTCAATTATCCCGTATTCCGCCCACGCGACACCTCACGAAATATGTAGACCCGAGAAGATCCCCTTTTGAACGAAATAAAGCGCTATTACGCAAACTGATCACGAGTCAATCGAAATTTCATATTGAAAGATAAATAATTATTTGAAATTGTTCCTTTTATAAAGAGTGATTTTGTCGCTTTATATCTGATCTCAGTACCAGTAGTTTAAAATATTGAATTCCCTGAGAAATAGAAAGCAATAGAAAAAAAAAACATTTTTAATGGGGTACGCAAAAACATTCCCTCGCTCTTTTTGTCAATATACAAAAGACGCACACGCAAAACACAACGGATTTTTTACCGACGATGGAATCTGCACATTCACAAAGGGTGGAAAGACTTACATATACAGGATGGTTGAAAAACTTTATTCTCAAATTCCCCTGACTTTTCCCTAATTAAAGCCAGACCAATTTTTCATTTGCCGTAACTATTAATATTCAAAGACCAGAATTTGAGTCTCATAACATTTTAAAAATCAAACCGTTTTTTACCTAATAATCAAATTCCAACCAAAAAATATTACACTTCAGGCAAAACCAGTTTCAGTTTTAAGCAAACAATTTCATTTTTTAGAAAAAAATTTTTAAACAAACGTAAGAAGTTTATGTCCAAATAGACAAGTTTTTAAACAAGACAGTTGCATTTCTAACCAAATACTGTAGTTTTCAAACCAAAAAGATTAAACTTTAACTAAATAATTAAAGTTTTAACAAAATAGTGGAATTTTTAACCAGGAAAATTAAAAGAATAATCATCAACCAGCATATATGAATTTAGAAAAAAATAGTTGAAATTTTAACCCAGATATTGAATTTTTCAACCAAAGAGACAATTTTCAACAAATAAAGATTCTAAAGTCACGAAAGAAAAAAGTTCATATTTTTAAGCCACAAGGCAAATTCACCGTTTAACATTCGAATTTTCTACCAGAAAATATGAATTATCAACAACAAAAAAGTTCATTTTCAACCCAAAAGTTCCATTTCTCATTAAAAAAGAAAGGAGATTTTAACCACGAGGATTGCTTTTCAGCAAAAAAAAAATGTTTTTAACAAAGTAGTTAAATTTTCAACAATCGAGATGAATTTTAAACTAAAATGAAGAATCTTTAACTGGAATATTTAAATTTACGATCAGAAAATTAATTTCCAGTAAAAAAAATCCGACTTGTCATGCCAAGGAGATGAATTTTTCACGAAAAAATTATTTTTAAACAAAATGGTTCAACCTTTAACCGAGTAATAAATTTTTCTACCTAAAAAGGTAAATTCTCATAGACTAATGCAATATTAGATAATGAAAAAAAAAAAAGTTTTTAAACCGAATCGACGAATTTTCAAAAAGATGGTTTATTTTGAAACCAAAAAGAGGAATTTTAAACAAAACAGATGACTTTTTAAGGAAATTGTTAACTCGCAACCAAATAATACAATTTTACTAAAAACATCACTGTCAGGAGAAATAAACTTACAAAAATAAATAGAAATACAAGGAAAATTAATGACTAACAAGAATGTTATACGAGGGAGGCCGCAAACCTCATGTTCATGATTCCCCTATTTTTTTCTAACCAATGTTTTATTTTTCCTGGCTATTAATATTTAAAGAATAGAATTTTGATCGTGCAAAACTTTTGACATTGAATCGTTTACAAAGGGGGTAATCATGCAAAGTTGCTCTCACACGTATCAAGTTCATATTACCACTATAGATGGACATTGATGTGAAATAAAATTCCTCCAAATGATAACTTAAAAATTTGATTTTAAAGGAATGCTGGACAAGGAAATTAAAATCAAAAAAAATTTTTTTTCTCGGAAACTACTAAACCGACTTCGATAATCGAAATATATGTTTGAGTCACCTGTAAGACTAATTAGAACAAAAATTATGAAATATTTAAAACAAAATACAGTGAAAAAAAAAGGTTTAAAAATTTTTCAACATTGTTTTTTAGGTTATGTTTTAGAGACACACTTCTAGTTTTTTTTAAAATGCTCTTATTGTCTACTTCAACATATATTTTACCAAAATTTTTCATAGGGGTACTTCATGGCTTAAAAAACAAAATCTCGATCGGGGCGACATTAGTGTATGTAGCGCAGCCTGCGATTCCAACCCGGCTTGTGTGACACTATTATTCTGATTCCGTTTTTCACTTGTTTCGAGGTAATTGTCAAATATTTTCCCATCATCCCATCCCATCCGTTATTCACTTGTTTCGATCTGATTGTCAAATGTTTTCGCCACATCTTAATGATTGTCAATACACTAATTTTCTGATTCTGCGATTCACTTGTTTCGCACAGACTGTCAAATATTCCGATAGCATCTTGCTGCCTGCCACTACACTAACTTTCTGAATTCGCTATTCACTTGTTTCGAACAAAACTTGATTATCATCTGTCAGCAGTAATAATTGTACTACATACTTGTGCTTTAAAATACCTCATTCTTTCATTAATCTCTAAAACATACCCTAAAAAAAAATGTTCAAAATTTTTTAAACATTGTTTTGACTCATATTTTATTTTGATTTTACTTTCCTTGTCCAGAACTCCCCTAAAAATCAAAATTTTAACTTATTTTTTGGAGGATTTTTATTTCACATCAATGCCCATCTATAGTGGTAATATGAACTTGATACGTGCGGGGGCAACTTTTGCATGCTTAACCCCCTAGGCCCTTTTAAATAAAAATATTTTATGTTAAATATTCTTGACATTAGACCCCCCTGTATATAGTATCCAGTATCTATGTAAATCTCATGAAGGGTTGTTCCGCGACTCGAAATATTCACATCGCAAACGTTTCAAATTTACGTTTCTAGGAGTCAGACTCTTATTGACAATTTACGAGATTGTCTGGCTCTGAATTCTGCCTCGCATCCATAAAGGACCTTTCCTTTTTCTTATTAACCGAGAAAGTGGCTTTATTAATAAGTAACACAGTGCGCAGAAGAAGTTTACACAAATTTATAACCTTCTACTGGTCAGAATAAATAACTAGCACTCGAAAAACTAAGAAATCTAAAAATATTCTTAATTTCTAAACGCTTCTATGTTTTTGCGGTTATAAGTAAACGATTGAGAAAATAACGTTCTGTTTCCCTTCATACAAAAGAGGAAAATAATGACAGTGGTTTCTTCGGTTACTTTCCAAAGAATAATTTAGCGTATATTTTCTCCATATGCCCACGCTTTCCTAACCTATAATCACAAGGCACCGCTAAAGTAGCCCGGCTTACGCGGTTGGCTAAGAAATTTAACCACAAACGGTACGCTAAGCAATGCCTTTGGACCATCAAGGTGAGGCAGTTCCATATTTGGTAGGTACCTCGCAAGAAGTATCGAAGAAAACGGTACGATCGATGCTCTAACAGGTACTGTCGATCCCGATCTACCGATCTATGAACACACAGACCGAGTGATGCATTCCTTTTTCAGAAAATGACAATTGCTCCCATTCTACATCCCTTTCCTACAATCTTATTTAGTTTTTAGGCTTTATGTTGAACGTATTGAAAAGTATTCAAATTTAGTTTTCCTCAAGTAAATAATGCAGGATTGACTTATTTAAAACAAAAAACATTTAAATGCAATTTTAATCAATGTTAAAAGTGGTTTAAACTTGGTTTCTATTAAATTTACACTCGGCTTTACCTCAACTTCATCCCAAAGCTTAGAGCTGTAAAATTTAGTTTCTCTCAAAACATCTTTGGTTCTTTCCATAAAACGGTGACCATAGTATCCATTGGAGTTAAAAACGTGAATAGGTGATTTTTTTTAACTGGTGACGAATTGGTGACTGAAAAAAGTGGTAGAAGTAAAATAAACATGCGAGAAGTTTACATTTCCCCATGTTAAATCAATGGAAAATTTCATAAGTCTTTGGGGCACGTGCTAGTATTAACCGATATCTCTTAAACTCAATTTCCGAAAGTACTTATTTAACTAAGAATATACCTACATTTACAAATCTAATGGGGGGGGGGGGGAATAAAATGATACATTTGAAATTTAAAGAGTTTATAATTTAAAATTAAAGAATCTCGAAATAAATAAAAAATTCAATTACTATATAAATAAAAAAATAAAAAACACGGGTCATACAAATTGAACAATTGTAATTTCGAGGTCTTCAAGCAGAAAAACTTCAAAATTATAATTGATTGAAACACTGAAAATTCTCCTCTTAAGACATTGAATATGACATTGACTCATGTATATATATATATATTTATATATATTATAATAATATTTATAAATAATAATTTAAAATCATTATAATTTATAATTTTTTAATCTTAAACTCCTAAATCTTTATCGCTTTCAATTATTTTACATTTTTAATTTTTCAATCTATAAATTGTTTGAAACTGAACGCTTGATAGTTGATATTGATCGTTGCCATTTCAAATAAAACTTTGTTATATCATTTTGAAGGATTCAATTCCTAATTATTCAACTTGAATTTCTACTATAGTTTAAAATTTGTACAATTCAGAGAATTTAAAAGTACAAGTATGATATTTTTAGAATATTCATTTTAAAACTCTTCAACTATGAAGGATTACAAACAAAAATTGTACAATAAAGTCTAAATTCTGATTTCGTTAATTTCAAATTCCCCTAACTTAAAATTGTTCAATGTCCAGAATTTTACTCTTGAATTTTTTCAATTTCTTTGTTTGGAAATTATATTTATTAAAAGTATTTTAAAAAGAGTATTGACAGCCTTTAATTTCTAATTCTGCAACTTTGCATGGTTTCAATTTAATTGCAAAATCTTGAAAATTCCATTTCTTCTCAAATAGTGCAGGTTTTAAAAGCAAAATTACTCAATTATTTATCTTTTTAATTTGAAACTGTCCAACTTTTATTATCTGAAATTCAAATGATTGGATTGAAAAAATGTGATAAACCTTCAGAAGGATTCAAAGAATAAATATTGAATTTAAAACAATATAGAATGAAAATGCTCAAATCCATCAGAAAACCAGTTAAAATTCTTAAATTGTGAATGGTATGAATGAAAAATTCTTGAAATTTTAAGGCCTTCATTTCTAAAATAGATAGCAACCTTTGAGAACTTTAAATTTTATATCTAAAAATTTCGAAATGTACTCCAAATTAAAAATATTAAACTTGAAATCCTTTCAATATAAACCATACTCTGAACAGGAGGCTACCAAATTGAGGCTTGAGAATAAACATTAAAAATGGCATTTTTTACAATTTTAACGTTCTGAATGTAAAGATTTAAAAAAAAAGCTTTAAAAAATTAAAATTGTAAAATTCAAGCCTTAAAAATTAAATAATTTTACAAAAAATATTCTTGAAAATTCATTCATTCATTCATAAATAAAATTGAAAAATTAATTGACTGCCATTGTCCGACTGTTTTCGCCCTGAATCAAAAAAATTGCAGCTCATTTTATCTCAGAAGAATTAACTCAAAGGCATTGTAAATTGCACTAGTTAATGAAATTTGAGCTTGTCAACTTAAAAAAGTAACAGAGTTCCAAAATAGATAAAAACTTTTAAAATAGGTGACGAAAGGTAAACAGGTAATTCTCTCTGATCACTGCATGAAGATGAAAGCAACTTCAACTTGAGTTACGTAGTGACTACCAAGATTACAGATGCACACAAAGGTATAGAAATTAAGAAATTGGTACCCATAAAAGTTAAAAGTGTTCTAATTTGGATTACACGAGATTTCAAAGTATATACAAACAAAAATTGTCAAGTTGTCCATAATTTTGTTTATTCTAAGATAATCATGTAAATCAGTGATTATTAACATTTAATTAGTTGATCTAATAATATAACTTTGTTCAGAAAATAGTATTCAAATGCGAAATAATCCCTCTGAATCATGCACTGTCTATATAAGTTTAAATTGTATTTTTCTTCAAAATAAATGAAACAATACATATGACTAATGACTTGACTAATATAAAATGTTGTCAACCTTTTTCTTAAAAGTGTTGTATTATTAAACTTCGGTGTTTAGATCATTTTTCAATGAAATGCTTGAAAACACTTTCAGAGCTTCTTATTTGTTTTTAATTTGGCTTCTGAATTCTGACTCCTCGAGTTTTGCAATTAAATATATATTTTTATTAACATGCATGCATGCCCTAATCCTTCTATTATGTCTTTTTTCGCTTAGAAGCTAGGCGATCCAAGCTTTCATTTAATACGAATTTCTTAAAAACCTGGAAATGTATGCTTTGAAATATAGTGATTATTATTTTTCAATTTAAAAACTGTACAAAAAGGACTGTATCTTTAGAAATAGTTACGATTTCCGTGAAGCTTCTTAAATATCCTTTGAAATCCATTAATTACGAACTTTATTTAATTTTGTTTTGACGCAGTAATATTTCATTGAAAACTGACTTGTATGCCAAAGCATACCAACCCGCCCACCCCGGTCGCCCTTATTTCTCGGTGACAATGCACTTTGACGAAAATTGTCAAACCTCTTTGATTCTTTTGAAAAAAAAATCTGAAATATGCCGTGTACGTGGTTAGAGATTTACACAACTGCGTAAACTAGTCGACTAAAGATTCGCGGATACTTTCCGGATAGACCTGGAATATAATTTACCCCAAAGTTATCGTAGTTATTTAAATTAAATTTAATGCTCCTTTAATTTTCCCAATGTCAACTGCATTTCCTTTTAAGGCGAAAAGCAGTGTTTTATTTGTGCCTGCTTTCTCTCAAAAATTGAAAGCCATAATAAGTATAAGAGCATTTAACCGATACCTTTGCATATACATAAAACGTCGTAGCATTAATGCTTAATAAAGCGTTAAATCGTGAAACTTTTTGTGTAGGTCAATACAACATGAAAGCAGCCAAGCAGACGCAGTGCTGAAATTTATTGCGCAACAAGGCGCCTCGTGAAATCATGAAGAACCAGTATTTATGCAGTTAGAGAGAGGTTCGACAAATTCGTAGAGTGCAAAGAACTGGTGCATTACGTACTTGTTTCATACCCACAAAAACACGGGCTCGGCGCCCGAGGGACCGACCAGCGTACAGCGTATACCATGAGATTGTGACGATGATACAGTGTTCTTTTTTTATTAAGGCTGACGACTTACGAACGTACTTACTTATATTTAAATATATGTGATAATTTTCGACCAATATTGTGCTAATAATGAAGATGGTAGGTTTTTCGGTTTATTGGCCCTTTATTTACGTACTTGCGTATCTGCTTATTTATGCACTTACTTATATATGAAATTGCTGCTACATGAAATGTTACTCACCTGAAACAGACAAACGAAGACTATTATTAGATTGCTTTTCTCAAAAAATGGGATTATCAAACTACAATGAGCACAAAGCTCATTAAAAATATGAACAAATGCATTGAATTTAGTCAGTCTAAAATGAGTTTAGAAAAATTCAAGAAAATTCAAAGAATTCGTTGAAATGTTCAAGGTGATAAAAAAATGAAGAAAATTCTAAAGAATTTTGAAGAATTTACAAAAACCTACAAAAAGCTACAAAAATATCTCATTTCTTGTGAATAAATTCTTTTAAGTTCATTAAAATATCAAAAATCGCGTTAAATTCTATCAAATTTGATAATATTCACCGAAATCCTGAAAAATTCATTACAATACATGATAGCTTTTAAAACCGCATAAAATCATTCAAATTCTCGGAAATCTTACTACGAAATCATTCAGAATCTTTCAAAATAACTGAAAACCTTATAGGCTCTTTTACAATTTCACGGAAACTTTTCCAATGCCCTTTAAATCATTAAGATTTTTGGATATCCCTTTAAATGTTATTCAATCTCTTAAAAATGGCTTAGAATCTTCTAAAATACCCTCAAAAATTTCCAATCCTTTGAAATTCTTTGAAATTCCTTCAAATTATTTAAAAAAATTAAAAATTCCTTGGAATCTTTTAAAATTCCCGAACATATTGCAACTTCAGAATATTTTTAAATCCCTTAAAAATTATACTTGAAATTATTCAAATTTTGTAAAGCTCATAAAAAATCTAAGGAATTTTTGCTAATATCCTACATTTTAAAGTCTGAAATCCCTGTAACATATTTTAATACTCTAAAAACCCCCTTTTTTATTAAAGATCTTAAAAAATCCTTTGAATGAATTAAAAAATCCTAAAACTTTTGGTAATACCTTGATATATTTTAAAATCTTTGAAATATGGTGAAAAATCTCAATTATTCTGAATTCTTTGAAATCCATTAAATTACGATAAAATCCCGTGAAATTACATACAATCTGAAGATATTTCCTAAAATATTAACAAACTTATTAACATACCTAAAGAGATTTAAAATTCCTTATTCCAATCCTCGAAAATCTCTCGTAAAATTCATTGGATCTTTTAAAATATCCTCAAAATTGATAGATCTTTCAAAATCTTTAGAAATGTCCTAAAAGATTTAAAATCCTTTAAAACCTATTGAAACCGCTTGTAACTTTTTAAAGCTCTTGAGAATTCCTTGAAATTATAGTTTTATGATGTACACTACGTACAATCAATCTCAAAAGTCGCCAATCTTTACAATGATTTATAAAATTAAAAAAAAAGATATATTATTGATTTCCCGATATGTTGACGGAAGTTTCTAAGTGTACTTTAGAAAAAATAACTTAGGTTAAAATTATTTATTTAACAGTGGTTATTTAGAGTTTTAGATTTTGCTTTCTCTTTAGGGAAAGGTTACAATTCTTATATATTGCGAATGAGCAAGGCCTCATTTTATTCTTTGAAGAATTCTCTACAATTCTATTTAGGTGCTGTTAATTAAAATTGAAACTACGATTGTTTATAACAATAATAACTGTATGATTTCTCAATTAATTTTTTTAAATAAAATCAACTCAAATAGAAATTTAGAGAATCCTTCAAAGAATAAAATGAGACCTCGATCATTAGGTTTAAATAAAAATTGAAACTTTTCCCTAAGGACAAAGAAAAAACTAAACCTTTAAATAACTACTGTTAAATAAACAATTTTAGCCTGAATTACTTTTTCTGAAAAACCTAGAAGCGTCCATCAATATTTATTTCCTGATTTTCCCTGACCTGCGGTCACCCTGCAATTAAACTTCGTTATCATAAAATAACTTTACCAAAAGTTTGATTCCTTACATTTTCAAGCATCCACAAAAACAGAACAATTCAAAAAATGTAAAGCATCAGTTTCTTTTCCCTGAATAATTGATTTACACTTGCATTTAAAAATAATTTTCTAATTACGTAAAAAAATACTGTTTTATATAGCTCAAGTATTATTTCTGTTCATTGTCAGAAATTTGGAAAACGCAGGGCGAAATTTTGATGAGGTTAGAGGATTCAGTTCATAACGTCCTAACGGATCGTTAGCGTAATTGTCAATCATGCGATAAATCAATTCATGCCTCAATTATGATCTCATCGTGCCCATTTGTCGTTTGCCAGTTATCTTCAATACACAGTATGGTCGATTGATTCATGATTTCATAGATCATGGTCCACTAAATCGCAGAGAGGACACGTCAATAGTTTTTCTGTATTCAACAAGTTCCAGTCTACTAAACACTCAGCATAATAATGAGTTATAGTGGAGACATTCAACAAAGAAACTCTATTGTGAGAATATCCTTTAGACACTCATTAAATTCAATTTTTATAACAACCGGAGTTATACAATATTTTATCTAAATAATGCTAAAGAAAGAAGGTAAAAAATAGTGATTACAGTAAGATGAGGAATTCCATTTTCGTTTTATTTTTTCTCTTTTATTTAAAATTGTAGCCTTTGAATAATGGGGAAAAAATTAAAGCATCTGGAATCGTTTAGAAATGAAATTTTGTTATAACATCGTAAATATCGTGGAATGATTCGGTGACCCATTTTAATCCACAATCCCAAATATCTTCTAAAATGCTTTTTCTACGAAGAAATGGTTCGGCCAAAGGTTTACCAGGATCGAGGGGAACATTTGACTGTACCATCAATTTTGACCTTGAGGTAAATTTTCCAGGTCAAAAGGAGGAAGACCCTTTCATTAAATGAGAACCCCTATTTTTGACTGCGGATTTGAAAAGAGCGGGAAATTTCACGTCAAAAAAGACCTGTGGAAAAATAGTTTTTGTGACCTTGGAATGGTAAAAAACTAAGGTCAAGTGTCTGAGAAACGACCAGATGCAAGGGGAACTCACAACAAGAAAGCACTCCAAAGGAAACAGAACTTACTACGTCCACGCCGTTGTTTCTGGATAACGCTAAAAGTAAGGACAAAGTGTCTTTTTCTGGTAACTAGTCACAGAGAAGTGACATTGCCAAGATTGTTACTTTTGAAACTACATAGTCACAGTCTTTACATCTTATCCGAAATGATTGTTACTGTCTGGATATGTTGGGAGGGGGGGGGGGGGGCGCCGCGCAAACACTCCCCAGCCTAAAGTTTAGAAAAAAATTTATCCGGGCACAGAGTTCAATCTAAGAAAATCGTCTGAAAATCAAGTGACCTTGAAAATTGACCTGAAGATCATGATAGTCAAGGTGATGTACACCTTAACATTTCATCGACTTTTTTGAAGCATCTTCAATGTTTGTTTACCCTGAAAACCCAGGACAATTGAGCGTGTGGATTCCATAACGCCCTCGCTCTCCCAGTACCCTGTGCCTTGCAGAAACGCGGAAAAATGTCCGAAAACTACCAACTTGGAAAATTCAATAAATATGTATATCACTAAATATATATTCACTAAATATATATTCACTAAATTGACTATATGCTGCTCTACGAGTCGCACAACATTTATAGAGAAAATTTTTAAATCAAATTGATAGTTTGTTTTTTGTTGGACCAAATGATGAATTGTGCAGCTTGTGGAACTGCATATAGTCATATTTTTTGCGCAGTGAATTTTCCAAGTTGGTAATTTTCGGACATTTTTCCGCGTTTCCGCAAGACACAGGGTACTGGGAAAGAAAGTCCGATCGCTATTGACGTTATGGAATCTATACACACAATTCAGAAAAAGGGCGTTTGGTCGTTTCTCAAACATTTGACCTTAATTTTTTACTTTTCCAAGGTCACAAGAACAATTTTTCCACAGGTCATTTTTGACGTGAAATTCCCCGCTCTTTTCAAATCCGCAGTCAAAAATAGGGGTTCTCATTGAATAAAAGGATCTTTCCTGTATTTGACTTTAAAAACTGACTTCATGGTCAAAATTGATGGTACAGTCAAATGTCATCCATGGTTCTGGTCAACTTTTGTCCGAACCATTTCTTCGTCGATAAAGTATTTTAGAAGATATTTGGGAATATCGATTAAAATGGGTCACCATGTATGTACCCTAATGGTCAGAAGCGATTAATTCTGGTTTCTCGTTCCATTCCTGGGTTCAGACCGTTATTGTAGACCATGCGTAAGAGCCTCTTCTATAGAAGCACTACATCTCGGAATATCCCATGCAACTCCAGCAGGTACGTAGGTTAATCGATTGCTGCACGAATGCCCATGCAGCAAATATAACTATCTTATAACTCAATCACCGATACCGCCAGGTTAATGGCATCGATAACTTATATAATTTATTTTGTGAGTCCCATCATTTCCATCCCTCAAACACAACAAATTCAACTAATCAAAACAAGACAAAATCAATTATATAGTACAAATTTTACAGCTTCCCGGTAAAAAGTAATTAAATTTGAAAGAAAGGATCTAGCAACAATAAAACTAGACATAATTGGTCCGAATCTTTTTGGAAAATTTCTTCCAGTTTCATAAATAACAAAAAAAATGAGTGTCCGTAAAATACATCGAAAGACATTCTCTCATGTATCTTCATATATTTTGATTATTCCATTTTCCAAATGGAGAAAGTATTAATTAATCTAACATATCACACATTTCCAACTTCATAGTAATTTTCTTATATTTCCAGACAAAAGGAAAAATTTAAAAAAGGACTTTTTTTCTAATCTTTTAATTTTTAATGATTGAATCTGCATTAAAATAAATCTTTCTTAATTCGAGCACTTTGAATGAGATTTCCGAAAATCTTGTTTGCGTTTGAAAAATTGAAATATATTGCTTAATAAGTATTGTTTGTGAACGTGTTAAAAAAGGCTGATGTGTCTAAGGCGTCCCAAAAAATTTTCGGAGTTGGAAAAAGAGACACACTAGACTATTTAACTATTCATCCCGAATTTTAGGACGACAAGATACTTCGTAAAAAATATTGAAATCTATTGTCTGGAGTTTCCACACCGGGAGTTAATCAATTCCATCTTTTAATTCTTATTGCTTTGTATTGGTAATGTGATGGATGAGATTAAAGGAGGATACAAAATATTGAGGATTTTATTCAATTAGTACAAAACTGAGATTTGCTGCATTTCAGAAAAATTGTTTGATTAAATGCTTGATTGAGTGTACACATTATTAAGGTTATCCCAAAAAGTTTTATGAGAAAAATAACAAAGTATGTTTTGATTCCTAAAACAAAATAAACAAAGAGAAAGTAGCCAGCACAAAAAATAGTCAAAAATGCTCCAAGTCGTTTTAGGACAGTGTCCGAAAAAATTCAAGATCACATAAAAATAATAATATTAATTAAATTAAATTATTTTTATTTGGCATGATATCAAAGTTTACAAAACAATATTCTCCCAAACTTGAACGAAGCACAATTTGAATTTACCCAAATCTGAAAACATTAAGGAGACCTTACATGAAATCAGGGAAAGGAGTTTTCTTCAAAAATCACACGTTCTCACATTTTTACATATTTTTTAGTACAAATTAAGGTTTAACAACTATTTACCCAACAATTGATTATTTACATGCATTCAAACATTTTTAAAATTTAAAGAATTCAAACTAAATAAATAAAGTTTACTAAAATATTCAATTTTTTAAAGCAATTCTGCCCTTATTATAGGACTCTAACAAGTATTTAAAAATTGGAGATATTACTATGAAAATGAAAAAAGTATTTGCACTAGATCATGTTATGCACACGTAGAGCTATCTACTTTTTCACACAATGGTTATTGAGTGCTGTTTCTATAGAAAGATTTTTTGTCTTTCCTGCAAAAAAAAGGCTGATTAGACTTAGCACCGATTAGTATTCCCTACTTCATAATATTGTTTTCTTCTAATTATCTTTCTTATGTGAAAATATTCAAAATATTGAAAATTCAAAATTAAAATTTCAATACAGTTGAAATAGCCACAAATTTAACTACATTTATTGCATATGTATATAAATATACTATATAAAGTATACGAAATAAAGACGCATTTTCATGCGCATTTTCGATATTTTCCAGTTATTTTTATAAAATCAAAATTGTTTATAAAAATTAAACTAAATACATACTGAGAAACAGCAAACTTAATTATCTGAATATTTACAACAAATATACTGAAAAGTGTAAACATTCCTGAAATAATGTAATATTCAATTGGATTTACAATTATTCTTTTTTAATATTGTTTAAAAAATCTAAAGCCTACATATTTGAACGCTTTGTCATTTTAATTAGGCATCCTAAGTTAGGAGAGTTAGATCCTTAGTAAGATAATATTTTTATCTTTGTATAGCAATTAGTGTAGCTTTAAATCTGGTAATTAACAGAAAAAAATTAAAACTTTACCTCGAAAGACATATATGGTTGCTAATAAAGTTTCAATTGGCAATTGAATTTTCTTAAATTAACAAGCAGTTAAACTCGCATTTCCAAAACAACAAATATTCCTCTAAAGTTAAATTCATCTCAATTTGAACTCGTATACAAATAAAAGCTTACTACATTTTTGGAAATAATGTGAGGAATTTAAGGCCTTTAAAATAAACACTTTGTAACTAAAAATCCTTCATATAATTTCCTTCAAGTCTGAAATTATTTAAAAATTTTCAAACCCATCTCCTGAACAATTTATATTTCCAAAAGTCAGATGTCGAATCGAACTCATATTGACTAGACTATCTGATAAGAATATATTCAAGTGGAATAAAGTTGTGAGTGCACTATTTTCGTAAGTCCATATTCAAATAGATCTTTATTTGTCTCGGGAATTTCTTGGAAACTTTTCAAACTATGACCTACTTGGAAGATTTAAAGGCATTCTGTCACACTTTAGGAAACTGAGTCTTTTCTGCGATTCTCCTGAACACATTAACATTTCTGAATCATTAGTCTCAAAGGATATTGAGTTGGATACCTTCACGAAAGTGCACCTTTCTCGAACGTAATGGAAGATCGTGGGGGCCAAGATTCTCCCTGGACAGGGAACTCACAAGTATCCCTCGGAGAGTGGCCAGAGTGCTGCTGGGTATACCCCTATCCTTGTCATCTGTCACCATTTTTAATCCTGTCTAGATTTACGCCATTCCGTGTTATAGAATCTTTCAGGGCTTAAAACGTAATAATAACTCGAGATTACTTTACTCCTCACATTTCTCAATTTTGCAATCACCTCGCGAAATTCGTCCTTTCCATTTCACAAAATTTGGCACTTCACTCGCGTGAGTCACTTTCACTGAAAAATTAATCATTGCTGTAAGCTGAACTATATTATTTGTTATTTTATCCCATGGGTGCTTCACTTTCTACTTTTTTTTTATTTCACAAGAAAAATATATTAAAAGAGAATGCAAATATTGTAAGAAGATTTAAATAACAAACAGAAAATATTGCCGAGTTTATTTTGTGACGAAAGATTCGGTCCACGTCAAGGGGTTTCGACATCTGGCTTAATTAGGCACGTATGTATATTTCTTTTTTTGGTGAAAATAGAGAAAACAAAAGGGCATTACTCGAAAAAGACAGACACGTTGTCACGCAACGAGAGCAGAATCTAGGTTACACTTAGCGAGTGTCGGGGTTTGAAGTAAACCAGATTACCTGAACCTCGGGACCATCGAAGCATAACGTTCACCTTAGAAATTACTGTAAGAATCCTCTAGGTGTTAATCTAACAATAAAAAAATGCACTGTCTCATTAAAATTCAATAAATGTTAAAATTCATTACATGTTTTCTATAAAATCCCAATTTCGAAATTTCCAGACTTTACCCTGAACAATTTTTTATTTTCCTTGACCAGTCTAAACGTTTCTTTTAGGTAGAAAAATATTTTTACACCTAAAAGATCAATAATGTTAATGAAAAAAAAGTTTGATTCTAAACCAAGGACAAAGGAATTTCCAACAAAATAGTTAAATAGTTGATATTTTCACCAAAGATATTTTAATTTTTAAACAAGAAAAGTTCAATTAACCAAAAAAGAAAAAGAATTTTCAACAAATTAGTTGAATTATTATCAAAAGCAGACTAATATTCAAACGAAAAAGAGGAATTTAAACTTAGAAAGATATTGTAGTAAAAAAAATCTCATTCAAAATGTTGAATTATCAATCAGAAAAAAAATAATTTTCCACAAAATAAATGAATTTTGAACTGAACAAGATAGATTTTCAACCAATATTTCAGTTTACAACCAAAGAAGTAATTTGTTACAATGATGAATTTTTGACAAAAAAAAGCATTTTTAACAAAACACATAGTTGAATATCACCCAAATGAAATAAACTTTTAACAAAATAGATATGTTTTCAACTGATTACATTAATTTTTGATCAAACAGATTCAACTTATGTGAAAAAGTCAGAATTAAAAAAATGGATATTTAATAGTCAAGTTTTTAAGATACAAAAATAGATACTCAATAACAAAAATTTTCAAGACAAGAGTTACATTTTTAACTAAGGACATGAATTTCCAACTTTCAAGTAGGTAGTAGAATTTTGAATAACAAAATATGTATAGTCATCGAAAAATGTAATAGTTGATGGTTCAACCAAAAATGATTTTAATTTGACAGCAATAACAGTTGAATTCAACTAAAAAAGACGACTTTTCAACAAAAGAGCTGAACCCTCAAACAAAATAGATTAATATTCAACCAAACAATTGTGACGTTTAACCCAAAAAATGGTATTTCTACTAAAATATATACATTTTCAAATAAAAAAACACGAATTTTTAACCAAAAAGAATAACAAAATTGAGTTCAACTTCAGTTTATTGAAAATTCCCTGATCTCAGGTTTTCCCTGACTTTTCCTGAGTTTTTGGACTTCTCTGACCTGTAGCAGCCCTGCAATATAATAATTATTATTCAAACGAAATTTAATACCTCAACAAAATGAAAGTTACAAGACTTTTGCAATATGAAGGCTACCCTAGTAGCTTGCTATAATAAAAACATTTCCGTGATTTCGAGAAGGACCCATTTTGGATCAATGTTGGCTCAGATCTGAATTAAAAACCGCCTGTAAAACATCAATGAACGTGGTCGATATACAAAAGTGAAAGTTATTTTGGCGCGCGGAGGCTGATACTACCAAAGTCAACGGTACGTTCGGAACTTTATTTTGTGTAATGGCAGGGTAATTTTTACGACAAAGAGCTCTTGTAACGAGCAGCAAGACTCGAGAAGAGGAACGTTAATGATTGCAACCGCAAAGAACGGAACAGTAACTGCCACTCTCGAGGGCGCACAGTGCAATTCCAAACGTTTTGCGTCAGCGTGCAAATTTAATCAGCTATTTAACGGAGATAAGTGTGTATTCTCTTTTTGCAGTAAAGGTCACAATTAGATCGGTGGGACGTTACATTTGGTGTGCTGATTTATCGACTATGTTTTATCGACCGGAAATGATATATAGCCTTCAACCCAGTGGACTTGAAATCACTTGAATTTCGACAGAGGTAAAGCTGACTGGATTTGGTAAACGACTGACTCGATTTTTTTAATCTCAATGTCATGACAAACTTAACTTGATGAGGTTTTATTATTATCATATAAATTAATTAAATGGTAGATGATTTATATTTTTTAGTCTGACATTTGACAGATTATTACAGATTTTTTGGCATTTGTCATTAGTTAATTGGAAAATAGGATCGCGACTTTGTTTCAAGAGGTTAACCCGAGCACTTTGAAGATTAGTTTTGACTGCGCGGGGAAATGAATTCCGCGCACGTTAGTTATACGAGATGGGGAATAAATGAAAACTGCGCACGGTATTTTGCAACTGGGAGGTTCTTACGATCCCATCGAAGTGCATCGCGCAGTGCATACAAGTGCGCCGAGTAAGGAAAAATACACCCCACTTGTGTTTGTACTCGCGAGGCACGTACCAGCTTTTTAAGTTTCCCGCCAACCAGTGAGCACCCGTGGCGGCAAATACAAACGAATGCCATGCTCGATCACAATTAAATCTGCATCTTGCATCTGCGGGAAAGAAAGTAAATTCGAATAACTTCGTATCAAACATCACATGAATAGTCAAGACGACTATTTATAGCTTTCTTTTATATTCTACCCTCAATAAAGAAAACCCTTCAAGATCATTGCATTCTCAATTTAAACATTTATATTCTGCCACGGTTGTCATAAAATATTTTATCGTAAGTGGAACATGTCAAGAGCATATTTGAACAAAATGAAGCAACCATGGATATAAAGTAACTTCCGAGAATTCCATGTTCTCAATAACATTCTAATGGAACTTCACTGAACCTCTGAGCCACTTTACTTACTTCCTACAACATTACAAACAATCAAGATATTCGTAAAAACACTTGTTGCTCCGTTCCTTTAATGAGCCTTCATTACCGATTTCCATTCCAATTATTGGTGAAGATTAATTTACTTGAATGCTGGCGCAAAACATGAGACAAATCCGTAAACATCCATCGTTGCACTGTATCCAGTTTTTTGAACCATAACTTACACTTTATTTGAATTTATTATCAGGGAATTTGTTTACTTTTGTTTTAGGAAGAAAAAAGAAAGTATGCGGGTCGTTGCACTACCGGCACACGTAACTTCCAGTGCACGCGGATTGGGCTTGACCCAATTCGAGGGAAACTGTATATTCGGTACATGATTAAGGATTAATAATATTTTCAAGGGACATTAACAAGTTTGAAAGGGGTAATGGACTCAGTGATAAATAATAAGGCAGTGCACATGAGTTTCCGATCGCACGTCTCGATAGACTGTGTGTGACTGACTTAAAGCTGTCTCGAGTGAAGGCAAAAGTCCCACCACGGAGGCATTACACCTTCGACAACGTGCTTCATACTCCCCACCGGTCCCCTCTTTTATTCACCGGAGTAGGGAACGTAAATGTGCTTCTAGTTAGAATTGCTTCAAATGAATTTAGATTTTTCCTATAAAATACTTTTCAAAAGGTGAACCAAAACATACAATTAGGAATGTCAATTTAAATGTATTATTATGAGTTGAAAAAAGCACACCGTTAATCAGTCTGTTTATAATTTAAATGATCGCAGTTAAGACATTATTACTAATATAACTTTACTCCAGAGAATTCGTGCTCTTGTTGAAAATTTATATTTGAAAGTGGATTGAAATCTTCTTAATTAACAGAAAGCAAACTCTAAAACGATAAGACTCGCAAACAGGTATACTACAAAAGTAAAGTTAAGCTTACATAAATTAAAATTTCTGTAGTGACTTAATCAAACCACCGCCGCCGATGGTCCCCTCGGATCGTCTTACACGTCTGTTTACAAAGGCTTTGATTTACATCTCATATGCGTTCGCAATATGCAACATCTCCCGACGCAGGTGACATCATTTTCTTTCATACTATGCTAACGAGGAAACCACTCTTGCACTTTGCACTTTTTCAACGTACTACGTACAAACACAAAAGCATACATATCTGCGGTTAGACGACCTTGCATTGCCGTCTCAGAAAATGCGAAAAAGTCTCTTGCTTTTAGAAATGAAACAAAATTAAATTCTAAATAGGGGCCGTTCAAAAAATGCGAGACGCTCGAGGTGCCCCCCTCCCAGGCATTACGCATTTTTTGAACAGTCTCATAGTGGAAAAATGAATTAGTCTCAATAATGACAGTATGAAATAAACGAATACAAGCGAACGAGTGGCAACACTCAAGTCAAATAAAATCAGCATCTATTTATCAACAGAAGCTTTCTGACTAATAAACATAATTCTTTCAGAAATTTATTGGGATTCCTGAGAGGTAGGCATTTCGCTAGCAACTTAAAAAGGCAAAGAATGCTTTGCAGCTTGTCTCACGTCTGGTTACGTCACGCCACACGTGTTTCGAGTTTTGGATTAAGATTTTCGAATAGTTTTCAAGGATAAAACGTAATTAACTTGATTCAGAAATTGCAGCTACTATATATGAATTGAGCGCATTCACACGATTATTTTCCATGTATTATTCATTCTTAATAGCCTATTTTTCCGGAAGAGATAATACGTTATCAATTCCATGATAGCGACTCCTTTTGACCATAAAGACATCGACGCCAATGATTTTACCATTTGTTTTCTCAAAAAATACAATAGGAAAACTTACTATATTTTGAAATTAGAAGCAATATTACATGATTTGTCATCATAATGATTTTCCTTAATCACATTCTTCACCAAAGTAACAAACGTATTCTTCAATATACCATTTGATTGAAGAAAATCAAGTTTGTCCCGTCAAGTAAACTTTTTTGACCCCAAAAAAATGTCTTGGACAGCTAAAATATGGTGTCCCCCTTATCCACACTGATATTTTCTAGATTGAATTCTAATTTGTCTCTATGTAAACACTATTCTTTAAAAAGTCCGAAATCTGAATGATTAAACTCAGGCCAAGTTACGAACTCGAGTGAAATTGTACTAACATACATTAACACACTTGGCTCAATATTTGCAATTTTCGAAGTAGCTAGTTGTGTCAACCCTCTGCCTGATCGACTGAATCTCTAACAACTAGAAGCTGATGAACACCATTGATGATATCTTCGAGTTAGAGAATATCATCTTTGAGTTGGGTTCATCAATATTCAGTATGAAAGAAATTTGATGTAAATTGAGAACCTAGGTGCATATATTGTTATTTAAAAGCTGATTATATCAAAACTTATATACAGAGAAACACAAAGATTTTTTTATTTCTTGAAATTGAATAGAATGACTGCAAAATATTGAAAACTATACCGCATGAAGAGTTTTAAATATGATTGTAATTAGCTATGTAGTAGTGAAAATATAGTCGTCAACTATTGCAGCGTTTTCATCTAATGTTGTTTTAAAAAAGGCTTAATGCTTCCCTGTATAGCCTTGAAATTTGAATAATTAATCTGGTTCATCAGACTTTACTAACGAGAAGAATGTTTGGTTTTTCAAAAAAGTGGTTTAATTTCTATTTCTAAAAATCTGATGGGACTAACTGTAGCAAACTTTGATTACCGATATCGCGAACGGACAGGATTATTTTCTCGGACTTCAATAGGAATAAGTTTCATCCAGGAGAAACTTGTATGATTTCTATTTGTTCGGTTAAGGTAGGATTAACCAGAACCAAACTTTTCTAATTTTATTCGATTTCCTCCAAATGCATAGGTCTAACACTCAAATGAAATTTCAGCGAATAAGATAAAAATCCTTAAGTTGAGTTTAAATAGTATACTGAGATTATATCGCATGTTTAAAATTAGTTTCACGAACCTTCTAACTACGAGAAACAAGATTTGTCACGAGACTCCTTATTCCCAACGTACCTTCGCTAAAATCCACTGTAATTGGTGACTGACGGGCATGCATTTCAGCGCCATTTGGGCTTGTCGGACGTTAAATGTAGTCTGAGGAAGGCCTGGAAATAAGGGAATGGACACCATTCCGACGGAAAGCTGTCGATATATGCAAATTGATCCGGAATGTACATCGTGAAGCTAGCGGAGATGATTAATCAAGTTTGCGTATCGCCTAATTGATCAAATTTTCAGTCAGCACCCACCTGTTTTCATTAATATTAATCCCGTGTGTCCAAATTTATATGCAGAAGTATCATTCTCAGATCAGTGGATTTTAATAATGAATTTGTTTCTCATTTATTATGAACGAGACTGTGATCACTGATATGCACAATGCTGAACGTATACAGTTTTATAATGCTATCAAAAAGAGAAGGTTGTCAGTTGCGGAATACAAATTTGGTTGGGACTTTGCAGGGTGAAAGTTAATCAAAATCTGTTAGATTATCTTTTTCCTTTTGTTTCATTGGGCCATATTTTGACCCCAGTCGCAGAATTTGCCCTAATGCAGAAGAAAATCTAAGAATTCATTTAAAAACGAAATATTTTTAAAATTGATGAAAACAAAATATTTCAAATTTGTATATTTTTATTTGCTAAGAAAAAAATAGATGGAGTAAGTTAAAATCTGATTTTATTTCATTTTCGATTTTTCAAACATTCTGGATTTGACGAAATATATCATAGTGCCTGTTTTCTAATTTCTTATTCTGACAAAATAAAGTTAAAAACGGTCAAAAGCTGTCTTTTGAATATTTGATTAGATACATGGATTTAATGTCGATTTTTTCAAAACTTTATATTGTTTGATTTATCAGATTCTCTATTTGAAATTTATTTGGTTGGCATCACTTACTTATTTGTGCTCGCAACTTAAAATCACAAAGATTACTTTGATAGCCAAGCATAAATTGTAAACAATTTATTCACCTTGTAACGAATGACTCTTCTCACAAAAACACGCAAAATGAATTTCCGATAAAAATGAGGAGAATTACTTATCAGACAGTTTCAAAGCTGAGAGTTTGATGTATCTAAGAAACCAGTGAAAGAATATTGAAAGAAGAGTATATTATATTCTGAGGAAATTTTAATACTACCCGAAACGCGATTCATCTTCCTCACATGTTAAAAAGCAGGTCATTGAAGTTATCATTTTAATATAGTCTGCAATTTACAATAAAATTTTGCACGATAATGCAGTTCTACATTTTATCTCTATTTCTTAATATAATGCTACAAACAGCTCATTCAAGTTATCATTTTCGAATAGGTCATGAATTGTCATAATCAGTATTTACAAAGATGTGCTGACAGTATTTTACGTAATAATTAAACTTTTAACATTATTATCTCGTTTTCATATAAATTTACACTGCTCGAAATCGATGTTTATTTACTACCCGCATTTCGTCTAGCACTGCTTTTTAGTTTAACATTATCACTTAGTAATATACCCTGAGATAAAACTAATGTAATTCCTTATAAAATGACTATCTATCAGCAAACAAAATTTTCATCGACATCGCAAAAACAAATTGTTCAATTTTTTAATTAAAATTAGCAAGTACATCAGAGGTGAGTTATAAAACTCGTTTTTAATAGTTCTACACTGTACAAAACTTCGGGAACTTTCCCTATCCGTTGGCATGGAATATTCCCAAATTTGGTTAGGAAAAATACTTTTTTCAGAACAATAGGTAATTGTGCCTTATTTTCGCGAAAAATCTGAATGGGACGGTACTATTTCCTAAAAAAATAAATGCTGATTCGTAAATGTTAGGGAATTAACAAAGCCTTATAAAAATGGGAAATTGTTTTTATCCTTTTGGAAAATTTCTTTATAATTCCATATAGAATATCTCTTAATATTAGTGGAAGCTTCTAATGTGTCCCCTAAGGGTTTACATTTTTTTCTTTCACCTTCTTCCTATTCCTTAACAC
>JAAAKG020142314.1:0-11641 GCA_010014905.2 Druon quercuslanigerum
TTTTAATTCTATTTGGGCGATTTTAATTATAATTTAAACTAGCATTTTTTATAAAAACAATAACGGTATGAATTTTAAATTAATATCTATTAAAAAAATCCACCCAAATAGAAATCTAGAGAATCCTTTTAAGAATAAAATGAGGCCTTCATCATTAGGATAAAATAAGAATTATATATTTTCCATAAATAAAATGAAAAAACTAAACATTCAAATAATTAATGTTAAATAAAGAATTTGAACTTGAATTATTTTTTTCTCAATTATGCTTAGAAGCATCCGTCAAGATATACAGAAATTAATACTATATCTATTTTTGCCGATTTTATAAATCACTTCAAATTAGTCGAATCGTTTGAGCTAAGTGAAAAATATTTGTCGGTTGGCATCCGAAAACGTAAAAAAAAAAATTTTGAATCTGTTAATATCTTCTGTTCATTTTTTTTATTTGAAAATTGAAATTTTTGAAAATTCCGAAAAATTTCCCTATTGCTTCGAAAATTATGGCAATTTTTTTTGGTGTACAGTTTTTGCATGTGAATAATAATGAAAACTTGAAAAAAAACTTTTTTGCTCAATTTAGAATTTTTTGAAAATGGTAAAAAAACATGCCTTTTTGGATTGAGTCCTATACACACATTTTTGAAAAAGTTGAAAATGTCCAACCTGAAATTTCTTTAGCTTCAATGAGAGAAACATACTATAATTTTGTTTTTTCGAGAAAAAAAATTGTTTGGTAATGTTTCTATCGTCTAAAAATGGTCAGACGAGAAAAAATTATGGCTCTAAAAGGCAAAACGATATTCTTGTATGACTAAGCTGATGGAATCATTTAATAACCACCCCCCCCCTTCCCACCCTATGGAGGGGAGTTTTTTAATGCATGGGAGACATTTGTCAATTGTACCCCGTTTTTTGCAGCGAACAGCTGGTAAAAAGTTCAACAAATAACTTTTTAGATTTATTAGCGGGGGGGGCAAGCAAATTTGTATGACCATATATGCAATAATATGGAATCATCTCTAAAAAATTTTGTTTTCAAAAAAACCAAATTAGAGTAATTTTCTTTTATTAAAGCTGAAAAAATTTCTGGATGGACATTTTGAAATTTTTCAAATATGTATGCATAGGACTCAATCCAAAAGAGCATGTGTTTTGCCATGTTCCAAAAATGCTAAATTAAGCAAAAAAAAATTTTTTTAATTTATAATATTTTATTATTATTCACTAGCAAAAGCTGAACAGCAAAAAACAATTCTATAATTTTTGAAACAATAGGGACATTTTTTGGGATTTCAAAATTTTTTTGACTTTTTTCGGATGCCAAACCCACAAATATTTTTCGATTAACTCAAACGATTCGACTAATTTGATCATTTTCACTCCGCCCTAATGTACGTCCTTAATGAGTACTTTGCTTCCTCCTAGGGGAAGTCAAAATACAAAACAAACGTGAATATGCAGATAAAAATGTTTGGAACTTTGAGTTAAGTAAATAAAAAAAGTTTTTTGTTTGTTTAAAACATATTTTACATATTATATAAATAAAAATAAGTCCCGTACTCCTGAATAAATAGATTAATATTGTAGGTCAATCGCTTTAACGCCAATTCAGAAATCTTTTCCGTTCTTGCACCAATTTTAAATTGTGTTATAAATAAAATTTTACCATAGAAACCCGATTTTTAAATATTGTAAATGACCACAACTTCTTCTCTCTTCAATGAAAATGTATTGATATTATAGGTCAATTGATTTGTTTCGAATCAATGATTCTTTTCTATTCTTGCATCAACTTTAAATTATGTAAATGAGAAAATTTCTACTACAAAAATTTATTTATCAAAGAATATAAATGGCCTTTGGCATTGTACCCTATACATGAAACAGAGTCCCAACTAAGCGGGAATTACACGGAAATTAAAATGAAACCGGGAAAAAGCGGGAATAAAGGGTCGAGCTGAGAATCTTAGGTAACTTTTTTTATTTTGAAATACATTAGAAAACATTTATATCAGGACAAGAATGAGCCCTTGGCTTGGGAATTCGCTAGATAGTAGATAGAGATAGTGGGAATCTCATTAATCCATTCATGTGCGTCACTAATTAGATGACGAGGCATTTGGCTATTTTCTTTTTTTTTTTGGTATGGAGGTTAAATGCATTTACGCACAACCGGTTTAAACCTCCTTGGGTTTCAAAATCGAGTGTGGGACTCAGTAATATCGACAACAACCACTAAAATTCTCCCTTATCACTGCGCCTCAAGAACGGGAGGCGTTACCCAAAAGAGAGATGACAATGCGTTCGATCTTTTTCCTTCGCGATGTCGTGGTGGAATTTTGATCTGCCAGGTTATTTTATCAATGATGGCACATTTTATCATTATCCAACTCCTTGACGGTTGTACCTTTCAAGGGCTGTTGTATCGTTGAAAATCTTAAACGATGCGAATCCTCCGATGAGCACCCGGGAAGAAATGGCTTTAACATCATTTCTCACAAATCCCCATCCTTGTAGATCTTCAGCTGACTTTCGCGACCAGACTCCTTTCCAGTTTAGAGTAATAGCGCTGAATTTGATATCAGCATTAGGTATCTTCAGGTTATCAGTTATGAAAGTATCTATGCCAATATTTGACTTGTTATACTTTTTCTTGTTTTCATAAGCCTTTTGTGAATCGAATTGCTCTGTGATGACCTAAACGTCGATAACAAGGGCCTTATCGTTCTTGACGGCGATGATGTCTGGTTTTCTGAGTCCAATAGGCGTCTTAATTTGCGGTTCCCTTAGGATTTTATACCTATTGGCTCGCAGTTTGTTGGCAACGTACTTAGAAACCGCTTCATGTCGTTACATCCTTATATGTTTGGATCTAAAGCACTTCTGAATCACATGGTCGAAGGTTTCAATTACGTCGCCTCCCCGGCATCTTCTATCAGTTGTCCTACCTCTAGACGTTCTACACCTTGTTAGTAGAGCACTGATTCTTAAGCTACATGAATTAATAAAATCCTTTCCACTTAAGAATCTAGAGCCGTCTCCCACCCAACAATGTTGACGTGGTGCTTTGGCTGATTGGCTATGACCAGTTCCATCTACAGCACTGTGGAGCTTACGGGTTAACCAATTTTCAATATCCACCGCCAAGCGAGAGAACGTCAATTGGTCAATCAGTCTTCTGTCACAACCTTCTATTTCCTTCTCCAGGAACGGATGAGCTGCTTCATTAACTCCTATTCTCAAGGATTCTAGCCTTGTTATTCTTATTAAGGGTGCGATCCAACGTATCGGTGATATGCCAACTCCTCCTTCTTTAATAGGAGCATGGATTTAGGCATTTGTTGTGCCTTGTGGTATATTTTAGTTTAATCATTTTCTAACAGCTGACCTTACAATTTTGTCAACTTTATTTAGGGTTCCCAAAATCACATTACCTAGTGCAAGCTGGTGATATATTTTCGGCAGCAACATGTTTCTCAGGGCAAAGAGTCTTTGCTGCGGCTTCAGTGGTGCTCTCAAGCTCCCCAGCTCTCGATATCTTTAGATACTTCGTCTAGCTTAACTTTAATTCTACCAGCCCATAAAAACGGAACACCCAAATACGTCCATCTGTCCAGGCGTATTATCGTTTTAATGCCTGCGACTCTGAATTTGGTAGTAACAGCGACTGAGTTTATTTTGTCGCTACCGGAGGGCTTAAATCCTAAAGCAAAACTTTTATCGGTATTGATGGTCATACCGCATTGTTCTAGGAACTCCACAGCTTTATCGATAAGGGACTGAAGGCCTCTGGGAGTCGTAGCCTACAGATTTAGGTTTGTCCACAAATGCAGAAGACTTCACGATCTCGTCCCAAATCCTTACTCCCACCTTTTTAGGCAGAGTTTCCAGTAGACGAGGATAGTGGGTCACCATGCCGAACGCCACTTCTCGGCATTTTTTCATTGGAGTTCCAACCTTGACCCTGCAAAACCGTAAATCCGTTTTTATATACAAGCTCAATATATCGAAGAAACTGTTCCGGAATACCAAAGGCTCACATAGTTTCAATTAGCGCCATATGAGACACTGAAGAGAATGCTTTTGCCTTAAGTGCTGAAAAACATTGCCTCTGAATCAATCGATACCTGTTCGGAAGCCTCTTGCTCTGTTAACGCAGCTAGTATCCTGTGTAGAAACCTTACTATTATCGAAGATATAGTAAACGAGTCTATACTTCTCCGGTTCCCCTTTATGCCCCTTTTTAGGAATGAAGATCGTGCGTGACGCCAATAGACTTTTAGGCAAACATTCCGTCTAGGGCAACACATTGAATAGCATTAAGACGGTTCTTTTAGGGACCCTGGCATAGTCACTGGCTTTGAGCCCATCTGGACCAGACGCTTTCTTTCCCTTAATTTTAAACTTTTCAATTTCTTCCATGGTTATCGGTTTCCAAAAGTCCACTTTTGTTTCCTCTGCCACTTCGTAAACAGGTTCTTGATTAGATTCCTGAATAAGTACTCGAACTTAATAGGGTTCCATCAGTCTTCTAGGAGGCTGCTTGGATTTCTCTGTACCCTCGAGAATCTCTTTCATGCACCTATCCTTGTTTTTGGTATAGGATTTTTGTACGATAGCATACTTTTTTCATCTTTCTTTCCTTTTGTTTAGAGCAACTTCTACAGAAGGAGCTTTGATGATTTTCAGTCCCCTTTTAAAAGTTTGCACAGATTGCTTAAGATATAATGCAATTCTCGCAGCGATGTCTTGCTTTCTTTGGCTTAAAGCATCAATAAATATTTGATAAAGGACATGTGTTTTATATAATGTTTGATCTGGTTCCGGCAGAACAAGCGATTGGAAAAATATTCTAAAGGGATCAAAATTTTTTGCCACAGATTCAGGCGAGACAGGACGATCAGTATCTGCCCTTTCCTGATCTGAACGTTGTTCACCCTGAATATGAATGATGGCTTGCTGAACTAAGGCCTTATAGGCAGGTATTTTCCTATGCGCTTTGATTGCTTCTAGAGTTCTATCGCTGAACTCTGGTGCCAAAGCTTGGTTTATAAACCTTGTTCCCAACAGTGTTAGTTCAGCCTCTCTTCGAGCCATAATGCGCTCTTCTTCCTCTGATCATTGACCATTGGCAACTCCTGTAATCCAGCGACTTGGAAGCTAGTTTTGGTGTTGGATCTTATTGATCAGGCTTTGATCAGGCAAGTGTCCTGGATGATTTGCCCGTCTATGCACACCAAGACCTGTTTTTGTTGTGAAGGTCCTTTTACATCCAGGATAGTCACGTGAGAAAGATGATACCTCTACATTGTCATCAGTTATGGATTTAGCTTGGCCATTGGGCCAAGCAGGGTTCATCTGAGGTAATTTTCTTACATTTGGACCAATGACTAAAAAAATGAAGGGGGATGGTAACCCCAATCATCCGGTTTACCTTAACTTGGTAAACCTCCAAACCTTAACGATCAAGAGGGAAAGCAATTCACCTGACACAGTTGTTGTGTGTGCAGGGAATTTCAGCTTTCAACCGCTTTTTGCTTAGCTAAGTGGGGTCGATACGCCCCGAACGAGTAAAGAGTTCAGATACTCATAGTTACTCCCACCCTTTACCCGCTTTTGCTTAAATTTCTTCACGTTGACATTCAGTTAACTGGGCAGAAATTGGTAGAAATCTTGGTAGAAATGTCACCTTTTCAGCTAAAAATAGAATTTTTTGATTAAGATTTCAATTAAAATTATGTTGATAATTTATGTTTTCTGGTGAAATTCTACTGTATTTATATAATAATTATTTTTTATTGGACGGAAAATTCAACTCTGGTTAAATCTTCAACTATTTCGTTGAAAATCCGTCTTTTATTAATGAATCCACCTGTTTTTGGTTTTAAGCAAACTTATTTTTCAGGTGAAGTATCGAATATTAAATTTTTGTGGAAAATTTTTTTTTAACTCAACTACGTCTTTAGAAACTGAACTACTTTGTTCAAAATTCATTTTTTTTGAAGATGCATGCAGTATAAAATTTATCTCGTTGGTTGAAAATGTAACTATTTCTTTGCCAATTCAACTATTTGGTTTAAAATTACAGTTTTTTCGAAAATCCATACTTTTGTGTTATAAAATTAAACTTTTTTAAAGAAAATTTATATCCATTCGTAAAAAAGAAATTGTTTGGTCATTATCAAAAATAATTTACAATTTGAAAAGATTTTTAAAAATTGTAAACAAAATGTGAATTTTTGAAGGTTTGAAACAACATTTAGAAGCTTCTCTAAAGGTTCATGCGAACATTTCATGATTTTTTATTTTTAAAAAAGAACTTTAAAAAATTGAAAAATGTTTCAAACATTTCAAATGACTTTCTAACATTTCAGAAAAAAATATAGAAGATCTTAAATCAAAATTAAGAAAATTTGCAGGATTCAGACATTTTAGAAAAAGTTGATACACCTAAAAGCTTTAAAAATATTTAAAAATAATTGAGCAGTAAATCTCAATTCTTCATTTAATAGAACTTTTAATCACTGTATTCTTGTCTTTTTTTACTAAAAATTATTTATATTGGTCGAGTAGAATACTTATAAAAATTAGTTTATTAATTTAAAATTATTTAAACAAAAACATTCTTTTATTAATTTTAAATTATTTATACAAAAACAATCTTTTATTAATTTTAAATTATTTATACAATTGAAATGTATTTATATGAGTTTTGTTTTAAACATCCTTTTTTCTCTTAAGATTCAGGCTGAAATTTTATGATTTTTTATTTTACAAAATAAACTCTAAAGACAAATTGAATTGAATTAGCAAGATTACAAAATTTTAGATAAAGTTGAGATATTTAGCAGTTTTGAAAAGATAAAAACATAATCGAGTAAACTTGTAACGATTTAAAAAAAAAAATTTAATCTAGATTGTTTAGGATTTTGAGCAATAAATTAAGATATAGTTTTTAATTTCTTAGGTATTAGCGATTGATTATTTAATAATTATTGGAGAGTTATTACAAAAACACCGCATTATAAATATTATTTATTCAAATATTTAATTGAACTTTACATAAACTGTGTTATAAGCACATGCAGTTACAGTTGAGCCTCTCAGTAGGGAGCCTCTCGGTGTGGTAGGGGAAATTTTTCGCGGAAACGCGCTACCCCCACCAACGTCCTCAGCACTGCGTGATTTTTGAATGCTTTGCTTCTCAATAAGGCGCACCTTGCCGCATATCTAGCTCAATTTTTAGATATTTCGAAAATAAACAATAATTAATTATTATTAAAATATTCACATAATATTTTTGAAAGAATATAATACTCCAAACAATGACTAAACTTTACATTTCTTTAAGAAAATTATTTTCTTTACATTTTTTGGGAAAAAATTATTGTTAAAATAAGGTAGCTAGCGTACATTTACAAAAAGGATTTATTTTTCTATCGATCTCTCTAATAGCTTGACCGGGAAAGTACCCGACTGGCAATCGGAACATCTGTGGTTAGATTCCCAGTGGAAGTTAGAAGCGACGTTAAAAGATCTTTTTTCAAAAAAATATAATTTAAAACACTTTTTTATTTATTTTCTATCTTGTCAATAATGAAATTAATTATTTGTAGAGATAACTCTATATAACTGCTTTGCTGATAATACAGATTCCATTCAAATTACTCCTATCATAAATATAAAACCTGGCTTGAGATAAGTACAAAGCATAGACGCAATTGAGGAGAATTCGCCCTATTGAGAGGCGCTCTAATGAGAGGCTCGACTGTATAATGAAACTATCATAATGAGATTATACGTAGTTCTTTGCATTAAATCTTCAATAATTAATCATTAATTAATCAATTAATTATAGATTTTAAAAATTAGATCGCAGAATCATTTACCAACTAGAATACAAAAAATAGTTAACTAAAAATATATTAATGAAAAATAACTATTGTAGCGATTGGAACCAAGTTGTATTAATTTTAACTCGATACCATAAACCCTGTGATAATTTACGCCCGCTACTGTGAGAGGCTTTGTTTTAGACTAGAGTATCAAATGTTTCTATGAATTTATGACATATGTATATTAAAAAATGTTTAGGTTTCTCAGAAACTGCAGCATATCAGAATTATCAGGGGCCCTTCTTATCTATAATAAAAGAAAAATTTGGTTTGACTCTGTCAGAATTGAAGGAAAAATGTGAAGCCAAAAACAAATTGTTGTGGGTAGGAGTGCTAGATGTCTACAAGCTTAATGTGGCTCTTGGAGAAGATTTAATAACCGATATAGCGAAGAGAGCAGCACATAACGTGCATGCTACTGCCAGTGTATACGAAGATCTCATTGAAGACCGTTGTCACACAAATACTGTTATCGTAAATATAAAAAATTTTACCACCAAAAAAATTGTACAATGCTTGAATAAAAATGAACTTCCGGATGAATCTCGAAGCCAAGAAATGATGATAAAGTCTATTTCTAGAACCTGTGCCGAAATTAAGATACTGTAAGTTTATGTAATAATTGATATGAATTTCATATTACTAGAACGCGGTATAGTTTTATAACTTGTGTTTTATATTAAATATAATTATTTTGAATTAAATATTGCCTTCTTTTCAGAGCCATGGAAAGAAATGAACCGGCATCGCAGTAAAATGATTGGCAACTGTACAAAAGGAAAACATATGTGACTTCTGTTGAATTATTATTATTTGTTTATTATCAATTTCGAATTATAACTATTTTATTTTTAAACAAACTATGTATAACATTAAATAAAAATTTATTAATACTAGCAGCTTTTTGTTATTTGCGTTTCCCATTATGTACGGTGACGTCACAGGTGTGCTTAAAGTAGGTACTTTATGCACGGGAGACAATTTTACACATTTTTTGCGAATTGCTGAGATTAACCACAACCAAAGTTAAATAAATAATTTACTGTAGGTAAATTACATGGCTTAATCATAACGAGTGTGAATTTTGCAGCATGAGTCGCAGGCTAGAAAAAGCTTCGCTCGTGCACAACCATTCGACTCGTACTTCCAGCCTGCGGCTCATGCTGCAAACTTCACACTCGTAATAATCATCTGTTTTACGCTCTTGTTTCATAAATAACTATTATTTTGCAATAAACAATTTAAAAATATCACATTCGGAATCTACGTTTTTTGTGATTTCAACGATTCTTGCGATCAAAAGATTAAAATTAGAAGAAGTTGTCGCAGATTTTAGTTTAAGTTTTAACACTGGCTAGCTAGCATCATGGAGTTTTCCGTAGTATGCTTTAAAATGTAACATTTTATTTTGTAGAAAATTCGTCTTCTAACAAATCAACTGTATAATTTTGTAGATAACTTTAACGTTAAAAATTTCACTGTTAAAATTTGTATAAAAAGCGTCTGTTCTAAATTCCAATGTGAAATTTTGTATCAAATTTGTCGCTGAGAAATTTAAATGTGGAATTTTCTACCAAAAAGATTCGTTTCCTGCAAAAAAAATATGCCTTAATTTTTATTAATATTCTATTTGATAAAGATAAAAATAATTATAATTCTAAACTGGAATAATTGTAAATAATTTTTAAAAAAATTGATAATTTAAAAAATTTACAATAATTTGATATAAAAATTACTGATGAGCAGAATCAAAAGTATAAGAGAGACCCAATCAAGCACCACCTCCGTGCATGGCCTATTCGGTCCTGCCTGAACGAAGGAGGCGAGCAGCAGACCGGCCGAGAAACGTGATCGTCGACTAAAACTCAACTCAGATACGATTGAACATTTTTAATCGTATCTCGGGAACCGATGAACATTTTTTAAGTTTCTTTGGTTTAAATTAAAGATAAAATTTCAGGTTATATGTCGTATAACAATTTTCCTAGGTCATGCTAATTGTTGAAGTCAAGGTACAACATTTTAGAAAATCTAGAATTTTTTTTTAAACTTATCACGTACTGCATTCTTTTCAGCAAATCAAAAAAAATTGACATTACTAGACGTGGAATTTTATAGGCTTTTCAACTGTTTTTTTTTAAATGCCCTATCATTTTTTTCGCTGAGTTATCGTGGTTCAAAGCCAGCAGTGATTTTTAATAGTGCTTGCGTCAATCGATCCTATAATTTCCGACGGTAGTGTGTGTATTGTCTATTTTCAAAATTTCTAAAAATTGAGCCAGAGATATCATCTGTCTTTTCAAATTATTTTTCGATAAGTTAATGAATAAAATCAAACAGAACACATAATTATATTTCTGACTGATTAACCACTTTTTAATCTTTTAAATAAATATAATTTGTTTCAATAATTACTTTCCCAAAAATGCTGTTAAAATCGTAATTAGTAAAATGTAATTATTTAACAAAACGTAGCACAGGATACTAATTTGAAAATAAAGTTGATATCTCTGGCTCAATTTTTAGAAATTTTGAAAATAGACAATGACTGTTTAAATAATTACATAATGTTTTTAAGAAAATTTACTACTATAAACAATGTGAAACAATTACATTTAAATCAGAATATACGATTTTTTTTAGTTTTTGGGAATAAATAATTATTTAAATAATTTACATTTGTTTAAAAAATTACACATTAATTAAAAAGTCTTGGGAAATATTCAAATTGCCCATTAGTACTTATTTGTATGAAAAAGGCGACGGAAATTGCTAAAAAGTAACAATAATATGTAAAAATGTAGTTTTTTTATTTTTGGAACATATTTGTGGCGCTGTGAGGGTTTGGCACGTTTTGATGAAACCCTGGAACATGAGTTCAATTTTTCCAAATTTCAAAATTTCCATATTTTAATTAAATGAAATTTTGAAGCACGTGTTAATATTCTAATTTCGAAAAAAAATTGCGGATTTTCTTCCCCCGGAAATGGAACCTTTTGGGGGGTGTCTTGCCCTGTAGCTCAAAAAACCTTTTTTGTATTTTTTTGTTGTATTTTTGTATTTTTTTTGTATTTTTGTATTTTTTTATTATACTTTATTGCAGCATAAGCAATTGAAAAAACGTACTTTTTTATAAACATACAATTTGAAATAAAATTTTCTCGAAAAGTTTGCGTATCATATTGAAATAAAAAAAATATATGTATCGAATATTTTTGAGTGTTAAACAAGAAAAAAAATTTAGTAGCAAATATTGTGTGGAATTCCATATATATAAATCTTATTAATTGATTAAATAATCGTATTTAATTGTTATTCATAATAGTGTTCTAATAATGCTGAAGAGTTATCGTTTTTTTCTAAAATTTTTCACTTTTGGTTCACTTTTTAATTATGATAAGGTAATAATTAAAAAAAATAAAAAGTTGTTTAAGGAATTATGTTTTATTAATCTGAATAAATTTTTACCTGCTGTAAGTGAAAAGTGGACCAAAAGTAGAAAATTTCATAAAAGTCACAACTATCTAGCATTTATATAAAAAAACATAGTTGTAAGCAATTATGTTTGTTAAATCCATTATTGCTTCGGGAGGCTAGAACAGCTTTCGCAATGATTCATTTTTATACAAAGCACCATAAAATACGTTTCTAAAATACTGATATATAAATAAAATAAATAATAAAAAATATTAATAAAATAAAAATATAATAATATATAAATAAAAATAAAAATTTTATAATAG
>JAAAKG020142315.1:0-11641 GCA_010014905.2 Druon quercuslanigerum
GCAGCGTGCCCAGAGGCAGACCGCGGAAAGAATGGTTAGAATGTGTGAATGAGACCCTAGTTAGAAGGGACATAAGATGTCATAGAAACGCGAGAACCTGCATGAAAAAATGCATGGACGTTAAAGAAGTTAGAGAAGTATGCCAGGACCGAAAAGTATGGCGGAAAATAGTTAATAAGAAGAGTGTCAGTAGAGTGAACCTCACATGACTTCTAGAGAGATTGATCAGCAACCTGGGTCGAAGCAGTGTTGCGGAATGAACGTGTTGTTTAAATAAATAACACGAGAATTCTAGATCAATCTAAAAATTCTAGAACCGCTTCCTCACACTACTCCCTTCCCCACCGAGTGAGTCACGCCTATCCATTAACAACAACAAAAACATTTACAAATGTGTTCAATGATTTTTAAATTCAGAGCATTGCAAATTATATATAGCGTGGATTTATATTTTTTAACACGGAACTGTTCGATTTATAACAGTTTAAATTTTTAAATTTTGTAATTCTACGGCATTTTATTTAAAATTTTTACTTGAAAAGTGATAGAAGTCTCGTTTTTATGCATACGTGTAACTTATTGAGCGTTTGAATTAAAAATGTGTGAATTAATATTTTTAAAATATTTGAATACTTAAAATGATAACATTTTCAGCACTAAGAGAGTTCGAATTGTTTTATTTTTATGACAGAGAAAAATGGTAGAGAGTGGGGGAAAATCCAGGAATTTCGTTCCTCCATTAAGACGGACCCCATGACAATATTATTGCCACACCATGCTGCCATAGTCAATAATCGCATTTTTAAAAGCCTTTGAAATGTGGGGAAATATAGCCACTGGCAAAATCAACATACAGATTTCTGAATTCAAAAGCATAATTATGGGCCTTTGAATTGCAAAAGGTTCGACAAGGGAATTACGATTTATCATGATTTTCTTGCAAAGATACTAGTTATTTAGTTTTAGGATCGCGTGAACTACCATTATTGTTTCCGATTTTTTACGACAGTGATTGGCCAGCATATATACTGACATGATTTTAAGGCTAAAATACTACTAATGTGTATTTTTAATCAACTTATTCGTTACAAAAGCTGAGTTTGTTATAGATTTTGTTATTTTTGAAAGTTTTTTTTTTTTAAATTTACTGAACAGAGACATTAAGCCCAATAGATTTTTATTTCGATATTGCAAGTTCAGTTCTTCGCCAACTCTGCAAAAATTGTACAGTAATGCATTAAGTCACTTCTACAAAAACTCCTTTATCTATACGTTTCGCTCTGCACATTAATTCAAGAAAAATATTTTCGTCTTAAAAAAGGCCAGTTTTTAAATTAATAATTTAGTTCATAGTTACAAATAATTTTTTCACCAGTTGATTTCAAAAAATGAATGTAACTTTGATATGATTTTTTTTGCATTAAAATAATGATTTATGGATTTAAGAAATTTCTTTGGTTATAAATACTAACTTTAAAACTATTTAAAGTTTTAAACTCTTTAAACATTTCAGAAAGTGTTAAATCATCGGGCTTTATTTAGTTATATGCATGAGAGAGAAGGCCGTATTGCGGATTGCGAAAGTTGCTAAAAAATTTTTAACTAAAATAAAGCAGAGCCAAAACATTTATTCACGTGTGAATTAGATTTGTAAAAATACGTTATACTTTTTAAAATATTATAGGACAAACAGAATTTGATATAACTCTCAAAACAGTTTAAATAAGGATATATAAACAAAAATATTTATGAAGACGTTAAAAAAATTTTTTTTTTATTCAAAACATACAATTTTCTTACATTTTTAATTGGAGAATTGTATAGATGAAGGTTAATAACTGACAAAGATTGAACTGGAGAACCCTCGATAAGCTGAAATGATAGATGGCGATTACTAGGTTTCTGCACTAATATTTATAATGTTTCTCGGTTTATGCAATCGTCGTTTAGGAATTCCTAGATCTGCTGTCGTAAGCAGATTCTAGGCTCGCGGGGTGAGAACGTTGCTACTCTTGCGGAAAAAACACCAGCAGTGTAGCGGAAAGACGCAGTGCGCGGGTAATCACATGCGGGGATTGCGCAATATTAGTCATTTCAATTAGAAACGGTTTAAAAAGCGCTGATTGTTTACGTTCCGATACTCTGGATTTGGTAACAAGATTTTTTTCAAATATTAGTAGGCAATGATGAAGCGTGATTAAAAAAAAAGTTTCATCCCCATATCTTCATCGGAGGTCTGCTTAATTTCACCCCCAAACTCGTCAAATGACAAATGCAGGCGACCCTCGACACTGCACTAATATGTCGAAGACGGGGCGGTTTACCTTCGTGATAGTTAGTGGATACAGTATTCGAAAAATTGAATGTGCTTGCGTAAATATGTACATTTTTCTATAAAAGATATGTTCTTTTACCCAAATGTATCAAATGGAACATAAAATTAGGATTTGAAAATTAAAAAATCAATCAACTTCTCATAATATCGGAACCTTCAATAATTTTTCAACAACAGGAAATATTTATTAAGGCTCAAGTCAGTCTAATCGATTGAACAGGGACCAAAGTCAAAGGTTAATCAAGATGAAAATTTGCCTAAACGACAGAAAGTCAATTCGGCATGGCTGTCAAAGATTTCTCGGGCAGGATGTGAAACGTGTGTTGGCGCTGTTTTATAAAAACCGTAAGGAAGAGGGTCGAGGCGAATGACGGGTCATAATTTTATAGTTGAATAAAACAACGACTCGACCGACGTCGCTTTTGCCGCCGCCAACGACGACGTCCACAAAAAGCGGAAGCAGATGCATGAGAAGTTGAACAGGCAAAGAGAAGGAGATTGAGGAGTAGGAGATGAAAGAATATGAGAAGAAGAAAAAAAGAGGAGAAGAAGATTGCGCGGGGTTGAGTGATTTATGGACAGCCGCTGCGACTCCATCCACTTGACCTATTCGCCTCGTTTAGAAAGGGTATTCATGAGTGCCCAACCTCGACTTCGCCGCGTCCGAAGTCGCGGACCTCTTTGCCCTATTACTGTTTACTGCGCCACAATAAGCCATTTCAGATTCTGAATCGCTGTTCATGATCATGTTACATAAATGATGTAAATCCCCAAGCAACTTTTAAGAATCACTATCACCAGTTAGCAGGGCTGAAATATATGCAAAATCTGATTTTAATTCTAATCATTTTTGAACTTCTAATCACAGGAAACAACACTTCCTTTATGACTGATCTCAATTGTCAGTCGAATACTCTGAAAAAATTATATATGCACTTCTGCAAGCGTCTTCAAATTTGGTCAAAAATAAAAAAAGTTGTTTGTTACAGTTTAGATAAAATTTGTCAAGAATGAAGTAAATTTCATGTTCTCTCGAATTTTAGCATTTCGCTGGTACTTTTTAGGCTTAAAAGAACGCTGAAACTTTTTCTTTACGATATTAAGGTATGTATGCTGCGATTTAAGTCATTTATAACAAGAAATAAAAAAAAATAAGTGGAAAGAAAGTTGAATTATTCTTTACTTTAATTTTTCAAGGTCATATATTCATTTCTTTAAATAATTCTTATGATAAATGAAAAGTGCATATAAAATCCTATCGAAACTGTAGAAAAAAACATTTTTTTAATTCATATAACATTACACCCCACCTTCTATGTGAATATTTGTTTTATAGCAAACTTTTTCCCCACAAGCTAGATCCCACGTATTGCACATTGTCATTAAGCGTCCTGTGCGCGGCTCACTTTCCTCGCATGTCTGAGCGCGCGTTAATCTTGCGCTTCGCTTTCGATACTTCGACACTTTCGCTCAAGCTTCTTCGGTTTCAACAAACACAATTTTATCACCTATCTCGTGCTTCACACTCAATGAAAATCTACTCTTCTTATTTATAACAATGTCTAATACAAAAAATTTTACATCCTTTTTGGGTAAAGAACATTTAACCATTTTTTTTAGTACCTTTTGTCGTTTTTTCGAAAATTTTATTTTTTTATTTTTCATGTTATTTCTTACGATTAAAAATAAAACTAGGAATCCTATCAAAAAATGATTAATAACAAATTTTTAGCTCTTCTCTGGATAATAAAATTTTTCCTATTTATTTTTTCGTACCGCTTAAATCGTTTGTCAAACTTAAAAAAAAAATTTTTTTTACAAAGATAATAAAAAATACGCTTCCTATCAAAACGTATATAGTTTGATGGCAAAATGGAATTTTTGATTCTTCATTATTTTTTGTGTGATAAGAATTTGAATGTTCAATTTTTCCAGAAAATTATAAAAGTTATGATAATCTTGTAGGGCTTTTAAATAGCAAAGTTTTGCTTCTCTTGAATTTTTTTCAAATCGTGCGTTGTTTGGCTTAAAATGTTCATTTTAGTTTTTTTTTTTAATTTGGCAAATGCTAATTCTGATGATTTTATTTTTATCGAAAAAAGTCGTAAGGATAATTTGTTAGAATTTCTGAATACTACGAACAACCGTAGATAAAATTATTTAATCGCAAAAAGAAATGGTCGCTAAAATTTTTACAACACTTTAATATGCATGCATGCATAGACAGAAAGGCATACCTACTAAGCTACCTAAATATATACGTACACATATGCATACATAAACACATACACACATACATGCATGCAAATATAAATACATAAATTCATAGAGACCGACAGTTAAGTAACTTAAAATAAATAGAATTTTAAATTCAGATTAAAGATAATTCGTTCTGCGATTACTTACCCCCTTTTTTACTTTCAATTAAAAATATTGAACCTAACCTCAAATTGACTGAATATTTCAACTGATCGACATTCCATACCCTTTATCTGTTATCAATTAATTCCTTAGATGACCATAAATAAGTAAACTCCTAAAATATGTACGGGCGTTATTTGACATAACCATAGATGTAATATCTCGGATATTTCAGTTGAACATTTTGAATTTCAGAGAGTAACATCTCCCTTTTTAAGATCTACAGATGCTAACCTTGAGCATCTAGATTATTGCCCTATAGTTAAACATAAAATATGTTAACCCTGAACATCTAGATGTTACGTTTGAACATATATTTTTCTTCGCGTTATATTGAACTCTTCAAAAACGTTTTCAAATATTTAACGACACAGAAAGTTTAAAAAAAATCTCGGGTTGATGTCTTAGTACTTGCGGATTATTTGGTGTACTATGCTTTACTGTCATAATGAAAAAATTCTATTCATAATATGTTTAAATAATAATTGCCAATGTCATTGATATTTATATCACAGATATTTTTTTGTTCTGATAAATAAAAAACCTTGTTTTTATTCATCCATATTGGTGTGAGATTATAGAGAACCTGTTTTGATACCACAGGCCCTACATGTAGTAGTATCAGCTTTAAAAGAGGGTCTAATTTGTCTTAAATACACACCCTACTTTGGAGCTAAACGTGAAAAAACGGCCGATTTCGGACACCTTAAGTGTCAAAGTAGGGTCTAAAGTACATTGAAATCGCTGCTTATTTAGAATCCACTTTACTGCATCCAGCTCTTACTAAGGTAGAAGTTACGGCTTCAAAGTAGGGCCTTAATTTCGACTCGGGTTTGTAATAGTTTGATGGAAAATGAAGCTACTATAATGAAACTAAATTAGTCCTTCTTCAAAATAATCTTTAAACTTTCTACGGCAAATATATGTTTTTGCAAAATGTATGCTCATCTTAGTCTGCCCTACTTAGAACAGTGACAAAGAGGATATTTTACGAAGATGTTTCCCTACATCTGGACATATGGCCGTGGCATTGTCTGAAATGTTAGAGCGTTCGGAAACTGTTTCGGTAAGAAGATCACACGCTGGAGTGGATCCTCAAGAAGTTGCTTCCGGCGATGTTCTACGTCAGGAGGAGCATCGTCCACAACGACGCCAAGTGTGCAACATCGCACTTAGCAAAAGTGCTTCGACGGATTAGTTGGCGCCAGACAATTCACTCCTGGTTTCTATCGTATGAAGGACATAGCGATTTTCACACGTATATTTTCAATTTTAATGAGCCTTTAGACAGTCTGAAATCTTCTGCGAGCAACTAATTTTACCATCTGTCTTTTGAAACTCTCAGCACGTGACCGAAGAAAATCTGACTCCGCAGAACAATCTTTCTATTGTGTCAGATTTTTCCAACAAACTTGAAAGCTGGTTCCGTAAAGGATTTTTCTTTTCATTTGGTGTGAGGTATGAGATTCCGTAAATCAATTTCGATAAGGTCAATTAATTGAAAGGACCAAAAATATAATTTAATAGAGTTCGATAGAGGATGACGCTTTTCGTAAATGGCTCTTAATGACTCTTCACATGAAAATCGCTATGTTGGATTAATTTCGAAATACGATGGTTGAAATGTAATGGAAGATTGTAAAGAAGTTTTTTTAATTGGTCTTGGGGTCGATAATACCCTAATGCCAGTTAAAAAAATCTTCTTTACAATTATGATACTTGGGTCCATTAAAAACGATACTTTAAAAAAACCAGCAAAGATTTCTTCTAACTATAATGAAAAATGTTTAACTATGGGATTGTTGAAACTGTTTTTGATCAAAAATATTCGCATGTGCCAAATGGTATAAGCGATCAAGAAGTCAGTATAGGAGGACATTGTACTTATTTTAAAACAGAAGCTTTACAATTTTTAGTCGAAAAATCATTACACCTCCATATTTGTCTATCCCTGATTATAACATTTGACTAGTGGAAATCTTTAGCAATGGAAAATTCTAACGTTGGTGAATACTAAACGATTTACAAATACAAATATTACAAGTTGTAGTAGTTCTATACATTATTTTTAGTTTCCCAATAATTTTTAATTCGCCAGTTCATAAGTACACGGTACTGAAAAATGAGATGTGTTTCATATTGTTTCATTTCCATTTGAGGAATTCGAAAAATCGAGCAAGATTTGATTATTATTTATTCACAGTAGTATAATTTAAAACCAAGGGTTAAGAAAACGATTGAAAAAGCGTGAAAAATATAGGATGGCTTGAAATTCATCAAAATTAAACTACTTCAAAATGGAAGACCCAAAAAATTCATCTCACAATTCGCAGCGTTAAATTTCGAAACGTCACTTATTAAGAAAAGTTATAAATGAAGGAAAAACATTATAAGAGAAATTTAAATGCGGACTGGATAAATTATGATTTTTCCACTGTGCTCTTATGTATGTATTTAAGAGATCATACATTTAAAAGTCATTATACAATTTTATTATTCCGACTTGTACCATGTCCTTAATATTTTTATAATATAATGTGAATTAATATAGTACGAAGTATAGACATTAAAATCACAATTCGTTTATATTAATTAATGTATGTACAATGTACATTTCATAAATTTATATATTTAAATTATGCAATACACGTAAAAAAAGGAAAATTCGTTTAAAGTAATTTGCTTAGTCCATATAATATACAGAAAAGTATGAGCTCTAATGTCTTTTGAAAAAAATCTATGTATCAAGTAGAATACAAAAGGATTTCTAATTTTATAATAATTAATATAATCAGATGCAAATGAATTTTGTCATGATTAACGTTTCAAAGTTCAAAGTTCACACCTGACGTAAATTAAAAATAAAAACATTACACGTTAAAAACGGGAAGTGGAAAATGAGAAGTGGAATGTGGGAAAGTTTCGTAATGGCCTCTCAGTTGGATGTATTGTTTAATTTGTTAATTTTTACGATTTCGTAGGCTGCGCTGGAAACGCTTTTAATGAAGACCGGATGTCTGCCTGTCCGTTTTTTACCAATACCAAACCATATTTACAATTTAAAATTAAAGAATACTGAATGAATCTGGTTTGATGATTTTACATTTTGAATGTTTCATTTTGAGATAATGTCTAATTTTGAACCTCATTGAATTAAGCCTATTCAAATTACAAGGCTTCAATTGTATACCTGTATAGATTATTGAATGTTTGCATAGGCGTCGGTTCGTCATTTTCCTGCCTGAAGAAAAATGCCCAATTATTGAAGAAAGGTTTCGTTTCTGAAAAAAAATTATAACAAAAAGTTTCGGCTTATGGAATTCCATGCCTAGGAAAGTTCAGCATATTTTATATTTATTGTATTTGCATGTTTCCAATTCAGAAGAGTTTCACTTCTGCTACTTTAATTTGCAAATTACAGTCAAACTCGGATATAACGCTCCCGGAAATATCCCTTCCGAGAATGGACGTCAATGGTCACTCAGACACGAACAAACAAATGCGTTTTTATCTGAAGTGGCGCTCTCTCGGGTTTGTTCCCCATCACCACCAACCCCGAAAACGGCAAAGCGTCCAAGTTTCACTATAGTTTTCATTACATTATATTCAAAAAATGTAATTTAAACTTTTGCATATACTATAATATCGTAATAATTTACGAGGATTTCAGTTTTGAGAATATTATTTTAGCATGTCCCAAAGGTGGAATACTTTGCGCTATCTCACATTTTTATTTTTTATTGGACCAAAATCGAACTTTGAAGATTCAAAGTTAAACCATTTGTTTGAAAAGCCGAAGGTTTCAGTCGATATTTTGGACCTTTGTGGTTTATTGTTAAAAATTATTAAATAAAAAAATTATAAGTTTCAATTTTAGATTTAAATTCGTGGAGAGTTGAAATGTTTTTATTTTCAAATAATAATCTGTCTTGGTTACAATATCAATGATTCTGGTTGTTCTTGAACTATTTCGTAAAAAATAAATTTTCTTGGTTGTAGATTGATAATATTGAAGTAAAATTTAACTGTTTGATTGCGAAGTAACTTTTTTGTTAAAAATTCATATTTTCGGGTTAGAAATACAACTGTTTTGAAGAGAATTCACCTTTTTGGCTTGAAAATTCAACTATTTGGTTAAAAATAATTTTTTTTGTTGAAAATTCAACTATTTTGGTAGACAGTTCAACTATTTGGTTAGAATTAAAATATTTACTTGAAAACTTAACTGCTTAGTAGAAAATAAATTTTTTGTTGAAAAATTACATTTTTAGGTTTAAAATTCAACTGTTTCGTAGGTTAATGGTCTTTTTGGCATTAAAAATACAACAATTTTTTTGTTCCATCATTCATACATTTTGTTTAAAAATTCGACTATTTGGTGACAAAATTCATCTTGGTTGAAAACTTATCTATTTTGTTGAAAACGTATTATATTTCGATTTGAAATCTTAGGCATGTAAAGCTTCACATATTGCATTCAATATAGCGTATAAATTTTATTTTATTTTATTTTATTTCAAAGAATTTACTCTAATATTATTCCTTCGATATTTCACGAAAAATCATCTTATTTCCCCTGTTTTTAGAGGATTTTGGGCTGTTATGTTTGTTATATTATTACCCCACTATCACGTAGACATATTGACAACTGAACTCATTAATAAATCAAAAAACGCAAAATAAAGGTGAAACCCCTGTTTAGGCAATGAGCTACGTAAAATTCGTGGGCTAAAATTGGGGGGGGGGCGGTCGTCAACGAGGGAAGGGGGCAAATAGATCAAAATTCGTAACGTAATTAATGACTGACCTCCTAGTTTACAATAGTCATAAATTTGGTCAGATTTATGGGTAATTTAAAATTTAATTCAATGCTCAGAAGGGGTCTAAATATGAAGGTAGCACTTTGCTCTATCGGTGTAATATTTCTTCATCGATAGCCGCTAGAGAACAGAGAGGTTTCGCCAGCGATTCATTATTGAAACGAGCAGAGTCACGCTGCGGTGTTCGCATTGGAAGCAAATGGATTGGAAAGCTACTTCTCCTTGGTCTGGCTGCTAGTGGAAGCATTTTATACCTATATACGTAAACATAAAATGGGGTTGCTGCCACTGACAGAATCGACAGTGCCGTACACAATGGGGAGTATATTACTCTCCCTTTCAAAAAAATCTCAAGGAAAAGACGCCAAATCTTTGATTTCCGACTATCAATCGACTTGTCAATAATGCTCAACTTATGGACAATTCTTCCCTTGAATAAATTCACCACCATAAATATATTACATGATTCTCTCGCTGGTGCTTTTAATATTCAATGCCTCATTCAGAATTCTGATAAGTGTGTTATTGAAAATGTTTTCAGTTATTCCCCTCTTACCCATTTCCGCAGTATATGGCCTTTTCTGAATAAAGTTAGCATTAATCTAAGGCAGGAAATATATTTTACGCCCTCTGATTTCACATTTCAGTCGCCTTGATTCTGAAAACTAGTCGGGTTGGGAGGGACGTCAATGCTTGTTGGAATGAGTTGATTTACTTTTGCAGCCTGAGGCAGGAGTGGAATGATGGAGTGCGGTGGGGAAGCTGCGAAGTTTGCAACGAGGATCGTCTGTGAATTACATCTTTGATTTGTCGAGTGTGATTAAATGCTCTGTAAATTGGCCCGCGGCACGTTGAATCGGTTCTACCCACTTTGTAATCCAAATTATTTCCCCAGTTGATGCTTCACAGTTGGCCGATCACTTTGCAATTTTCAGTCAGCGGTAAACAACGATGCCTCCGTTCAAGCAAAATTTCATTTCCAGAAAAATTCAGTACACTTTTCATTTTAATATTGATGAAAAATCAAATCTATAAATACTCTACTAGATACTTTTTTGGATACCAAATAGTGCACTGGGAAAATGTTTATTATCGACAAGCTTTTTATTAGTATAGAGATGGCATTAGCTGCCACTAACTAAGTACTCAGAAATACTAATTAATTAATAAAACTTACTACTTGAAGTAGTACGTACAACTACCTAAAAATGTTTATCGATTATTGGAAGTTGTTGCGACAAAAAGAAAAGTAGTAAAGATAGAGTTCTTTGGGCAAACAGTTTTTCTCGATTTTCTCAGTTCGAGTGGACTTATGTATCTTTTTATTTTGTACGACAGTATATAGTTTATATACTTTTACGTTTATACTGCTAAATAAATGTTTTCATCTATTCACTTTCATCTCTTTAAAAATAATTAAGTGAGTCCGTAAGGACAGAAATATCCTTAATAAACTCAAAATTCCGCTCTAATGGTGTCAGTTTTATGACTCCATCCGAAGGAGTCACGCAATTCACTCCCAGTTAAACAGACACGATCGCTCCAATGGTGTCGGCATTCGTCCCCTTTGGAGCGATCAGTCGCCCATTTTGTGTGACCAGTCGCTCCAAGTCCAAGAGTTGCTCTTCGCTCCAACGAAATGTCACGCTCCACTCCAAAGAGAGAAGCTCACTTCTGGCTTCAAGCTGGTGCGACGATTAACACTACTGGAGCGGCATATCACTCCAAGAAATTTAGAGCAGTGAGATAGCGCACCATGCGTCCAAGACAGGAAACTCCAGTCCTGTCGCCCGGTCCCCGCTTGCCTCGTCATTCCATTTAGCGATTCCACGTGTTACTTAAATCTGTCGAAAACGGACTTTCTTGCATAATATTGTGCGTGTTAGAAAGTTAGAAGTTTTTTTTTTTTCAACATTTAGACCCTGATTGCAATAAGTTGGGAATATAATATCTTTCGCTTGATGGCTTTCCCACAGTTATGCGCAATATTTATTATTATTACACCATTAAGCCGTTTCCCTTTCGGGGTAGGCGTGACTCACTCGGTAGGGAGGGGAGTAGTGTG
>JAAAKG020142316.1:0-11640 GCA_010014905.2 Druon quercuslanigerum
TATGTGTTGGGGACTACGCCTGGCGACTAGATGTCCCAGCGACTACTTGTCCTGGCGACTAGATGTCCCGGCGACTACTTGTCCTGGCGACTAGATGTCCCGCGACTAGATGTCCCGCGACTACTTGTCCCGAGACTAGATGTCCGGCGACTAGTCGGCGGCGACTAGATGTCCTGCTCCGCTGGTATCCGGCCTGTCGCATCGGTACTCAGAATACCTTTTGGCCGGACGCATTCAGTGATTTTTATTTTCTCTTTGCTGTCCCTTTAGCAGGGTCAATTTATTTGTACAGAGATTCATATTTGAGAAAAGCTAACCTCTGAATGAATGAGCAACTTCACGTTGAAAAAATTTTTTATTTCAAAAAGAATGTTCATAGCGGTCAACCTTTATCAAAAAATATATGCACCTTATAAATGATTTAACATGTATTTTTTTGGTAAGCACAGTCATATAAGACCAGGGCCGAAGCGTTACATGGTGCCGTGTGTGCGGGGCACACGGGCGGCCAAGCTGGGCTTTAGGTGAGGGAAGGCCAAACTGTCCTGAATATAAAGGGCACGGACAAGGGTTTGGTCGTTAACAGGCGTTTAATGTTTTAACGCAATAAATTTTCTCAATGGGCCTTTACGTGGGCCTTTGTCCTCTGGGATTTCCCCCTTGATTTTTTCTAAATTTTCGCCTGGAACCCAGTTCCATAATAAAATTAAAAATTGAATAATTTTAGGAAATAATATTTTTTTAAATGTGAGCATCGAATAATTGATTCATTTATTCCTAATAAATCAAGTTGTTTTATCCTCCAATTCAATGAGATTAGTAAAAGGAAAAAAGAACTGAAACTGTTTATAGATTATATACACTAAACAAGGCACTTATATCCATTTCAAGCTACCAGGTACAGAGCGTAAATCTTTCATTCTTTTTTATATCTTTTTTCATTACATATGTACGATTATTCTATTCATAATCAAAATCCGTTATAGATCTGAGTACATATATCAAAGTAGGGAACGTTGACAAAACGACTACCATGAGCTCAGTGTTGATGGTGTTGATCGATACTATCCAGCGCTATCGACGCCATATTGGCTACTCTCATCTGCTCTCTTAGCGCCTCTTCTAAAATCGCCGAAATCCGTCGAAGTGTTTGCACATCGCATTTCGCGCACGCCTTTCCGCCAGCAAAAATTCAATTTCAGGTCGCGCGTATGAAAATCATCCTCAACTCAACACACCTGTCAGTTAATCATCGTATTACTCGTATATCAGATAGGAGACACTGCACTTAAGTTCCATTTCTCATTGACTCACTGCGTTAAGAACTTACCTCAAGTCAAACATGAGTGCAAATGTAATTCTGACGTACATACTAAAAGAAAACTTGCATCTCGTGTTTCTAAACGTTTTCATAACATACCGAATTTTAAACACTTTGCCTGTATCTGTCACAAGCACGGAGCGATCCTTTTCAAAATTGAAAAGAATAAAAAACTACTTGCGAACAGCAATGGCAGCAAAGAGACTGTCAAACTAGAATATAATATCAATTAAGCGAGTGATTACGAATTTATTGGATGTGTCTGAACTGGTTGAAGAATATGCCCAGATTAAAGTAAGGCATGCAAATTTCTTTTGAATCCTCATTATATGTCAATAATGTGTATAATAATAATGTAAATAATTTTAATAATGTTTTCATCAAAATGGAACACACTTATGTAGAAAATGTTTTTTTTTTCTTTTTAAAGAAAAGGGCGAGGGGCGGATTTTTGTTTACAAACGGGCGGCAAAATGTAAAGCGTCGGCTTTGCAGCAGACTGAGAACCACAAAGATGTGTTTTTATTCTTTCCCAAATCTTTAAATTGTATTTCAAGGAGTATTATGGTTGTAACGTTTCTTTTTTAAATGTTTTACTCTGACTATTTATTTGTTTAAAAATTTCGGTTTACGAACTTTTGGTTTTCTTCCATTTTTTTAGAAGCAAATGCACACAATAGTTTCGGTTGATTCCCCCTCTTTATTATTACTTAAATTTGAACTTTCAATAGTTTATTAACGTTTGCGAAATTGCTTCTCCAAATAAATGTCAAATCAGAGTGACATGGGTTTAAACCTTTTTAAAAAATTTTAAACATGATTTTAAAACTATGTTTGGATGTAATGGAATACTCACATATTTTCTTAAATAAACATGATTCTGGTTAAAAATAAATAAAAATAAAAATATGGATCAAGGTAAGTTGACACATAAAAGCACATAAAATCCTTTCCGCTCTTATGGAGAGGCTGCTGAACGTCACTTATGGGTAAGCTGTCAGGGGCTTTCCTACCCCGACCCAAAGGATTTCTCTTACTCTTCATACATTAAGACTTGTAATGGCTTTACATACCAGATAAAAAATACGTTGATCTTGACCAAGGAAGATTAAATTTTGGACTCCTATTAATCGCTTAGCAAAATTAGAATGGAATTTACTCCAATAAATGTTTTCAGTAGCGTTTAAAAACCCACTTTATAACGTTAAGATACTTACGAAATAGTGCCAAATTCTTCACTACTTACTATAGTAGTAGTAATGTTAATATTTTACTGTTGGTTGGTAATTTTCTAGTAATAATGATAAGTAAAATCTTTAAACTTAGAGCAGTGCTAATTAACAGACATGGAATCTACATGAAACTTTTATTTATTCTTGAATAATTATCTAATTCAATTACGGTTCTATTTAGAATTTAATTTTATGTGTATATATTTTTCGTATACTATTCCTGTAGATTGTAGATTCCTCGTGAGCAATTAATAATTCTGTGAGGTTCTTGTTCGCAAATCATCGGTTGAAACATTTTAGTAAACAATTCTTTGATCTCGGTAGAGTTTCGAGGGGAGCAGAGTGCTCATAAATTTATACTTTTTTTCGTTGGGTTGTTTATGGTATTGATCACTAGTGGTTGTTCTCGTTCCCGTAAGTTTCTTGAATGCTTTAGTTCAAAGTTCAGTTCACTGCTGTCTGGCTTTGAGCGAATTAATTAATGTACAAACTATCACGCCAATTAGCGAAACATTGCCCCCAAATGTAATTTTCCGCTTTCCACGATTAAAATATGTTTCATAGTATTGCTCTTAAAAACAAAGGGAACACAGTATCTCTTCTCGTTTGAGAAATCGGAAACTGATTTCACTGATTTCATTTATTTATTGAGTGCTTTTCCATTGATACCTAGTGATCGAATTTTAGCTATGCCTATCAGTTATATCGTAATACTTTGTTTAATCACAATAATTAATTGAATATACATTATAGATTTGTTCGGTTCAAACAAAAAATTTGTTCGAGTGCACTTTTAATTTAGATCAATTTTTTATTTTGAATTTAAGAGGGCTGGGGTCATGGGCTTTTATAAGGTTTTGTATAGCTCCGGTTTCTCCGAAAGTATATTGAAAAACATGACTTATGTGGTATGCTTGGATTCGTAAAATAATGAACTACACGGGATATTTTAAAAATTTTAATAAACATTTATTATATAAAAAATATTCTTGGTCAAAGATACCCTACTTTTGAAGACTAATTTCTCGGCTTGTTATAATTATTTCACAAATGTTAGAAATACCCCTTGTAAATTCATTCTTTATCTACAAATGTATGTATGCAACTAAAAAGAATGTCAGAAATAAATATGTCAAAATAGAGTGAAACGAAGTGTCTGCATGGAGTAAATTTAAGGCAAGTAACTACCGATCCTAGCGGCCAAATATTAGGAGAGCCTTGGGCACGCCCACGCTGTTGTACTTACTGCAAACCCTTTACCTCACCCCGGCAAGCTCAATGGTTACTCTTCTAAGCCTAAGGTCACAATGCCTACGCTAACTGTACTTCACATCTGGCACAATTCTCAAGAAAATCTTCTCAAATTCATTTCTGAATTTTCTCTTTAGCCACCAAAGAAATGAACAAAATTTCAAAGTTCCGAAAAATTTGCCAAAAATACTTCTCTGACGTTCAACATATTGGCATGTTTCTTGAAATGATGATTCGAATGGTATATAATTTTAGGAGTTACTTTTACCTTACAAAATTGAACATAATAATTGAAAAATAAAAACAAGAACCTAACTTTCTCATTTTGATAATTGAATGTTAATAGACAAAACTGGGATTGAAATTTCTCAATGTATCACCAAAAATAGTTTTTAATATAGGGATGTTATTACATCTGTCTGTTTGTTGTCGTTGTTGTCGTTGTCTGTGAACACGATACCTTGGACGGAATTATCGGCTTGGATTTGGCTTTGGTACACTTTATAAGGATGTAAAAAGAAAGGACGAGATCGTTATCGAGCCATTTTGGATAAAAATTCAAAAAGTTTGTGCATTTAAACAATTTTCGAGACCGTTTTTTCAAAATTTTAAAGTTCTATGTATTCGTATTGCTCGAAAAATGAAACAATTCAACTTTCTGACTATGTTTTATTTAAAAAATTGTTAGAGTTGTAGCATTTTCAAAATCAAAAAAAAAAAAAAAAACGAAAATGAAAACTTTAAGTCAAACAACGCACAACATGAAAAAAATCAAGAGAAGAAAAATGTTGCTTTTTGAAAGCCCTAGTTTTTGTTTTATTCGCGAAAGCAAGATTAAATATAAGAGTAATGAAATTTTTGGACAAACGACACAAGCTACGAAAGAAATAATAAGACAGAAGTTGTTTACCCAAAAAAGAGCTACAAATTTTTTAATAATAATTTTTTAAAAGGATGCGTAGTTTTTGATTTATTAGTATGAAACAGTGGGAAAAATAAAAAAATGATTTGTTTGGACAAACGACACAAGGTACAAAAATTAAATGACAAAAGTTGTTCTTCCAAAAAGGATCTACAAATTTTGTATTAAACATTTTTAGATAAAATGCGTAGATCTTCTTTTATTCATAAAAAATAAGATTAAAAATAAAAAAGTTAATTTTTTGAGAAAAAGACACGAGAGACGAAAAGAAATGAAAGGACAACAGCGGTGAAACCAAAAAATGTCTAGAAATTTATTATAAACTCTTGTTATAAAAATATATTAGAAATAAAAAATTACCTTACAGTAACATTTTATTTAACAACATTTTATTTAACAAATTTTTCGCAAAAATTATATCTACAAATTTGCTTAGAACCACTCTACGTTAGGATGCGTATTTAAAATTCAAATGGTACAAGCATATCTTTAATACAGTAAATGTTCATTAAAATTTGATAAATATCGCGTGCAGCTTATTCTTTTACGAAGCCAGTCATACTACATCAGTAAATAATTGTTAATAATACTTTCAGATTAATACTTTCTCTTTGAATGTTCGTCTAATTGAAACATTTCATATACTTGATATCTACTAAAGATTTGGATTTAAATTTCTCAATGTACTAGAAAAGTAATGTTTTTTACAGAGACATTACTTTTTAATTATAAAAAGACCGTTGAAAACCCAGAAATTAGTCTTCAAATGCAGGTTAACATTGGCGAAGCATATTTCTTTGAATTGTTAACAATACTTTCAGATGAATACCCGCGAGAAGTCGAAATAAAGTTTGAAATGCTGAAAATTCTCTATTTGAATTTTCGTCTAATCGAAATATTTCATTGTGATACTTATTATTCGGAATTTTTTCTGACTGCCTTTTTGAAAACGAAAAAACGTGTTGCTATACTAACCTGACTCAGTCACATTTCTGTAAAAAAAAAACCTATTTTTCTAGTACATTAACAAATTTCAGTCCAACATTTTACTAGATATAAAGTATATTTCTAAACTATGCCAATGAAACGTTTCGAATGAACGAAAATTAAAATAGAGCATTCGACTTCTTGCGGCTATTTTATCAGAAAGTATTGTTAACAATTATTACTAATATGTAATATGCCTGGATTCGTATACAAATAATGTACATACAAATTGTGTACAAGAATCTTAAAAAATAATTGAAAATAAAATAAATCTTTAAATCTCAACTGGGGTTGCAAATATTAACCGATTTTTTACAATGTATTTTTGATTTACTCGTAATAATGTAACGAGGCTAATGCTGTCTATTAAAATTGAATTAATTTATATTGTACAAAATTTTAATTTTTCTGAGCTGTTTCTAATCTCAAACAATGGGAAGGTCGCACGAGGCCAAAAACCTTTCGCTGGACAAACTAACACCCGCCGAAAGGGTACATGTTTCCAGACAATGCCTGACCCAGGCTGACTGTCCCCTGATGACGTCTTTATTGCGGTCAATTTTTTTTCACAGTTTTTTTCCTATGCACCTTTTTTGGCCTGAAAATATTTCTACTGTGATTGGCTGTCGAAATTTTTTTTCCCTCACAAGCTCCACCCTTTGAGGCGTGCTTATCATATTTCTGTCTCTCTCGCACACTCAACTCAGAATTCCCACGGGTGTCCCCAGCCCTCTTAACAGATAGAAAGGAGATTCGGTATGTTATGCACACAGTACCTCTGGAACAAGTCATTTTCAAAACATAAAATCAAGTTTAAGCTTTTTTCTGTTTAAATATGCTTCTTTTGACTAGTGAACATTGTCAGAAGTTTCAATACGAAATGAATGTTTGATTATCTAAAAATCATGGAAAGCAGTTTTGCAAGTCTGTGAATAAAAAATTGAGATTACAATATTTCAGTGTTTTTTCTTGTTTTAAGTCTTAGGTCACATGAATTTGAGTTTTATTATAATAAACTCCTAGGAGTTTTATGGGTTTATTATCTTACTTTCCACATGCGCATATGCAGTCGCCCCTGTGAGATTATGGCCGTGTTAACCTAACCTCAAAATTATACGTCATAAACTTGTAAATAATACATTTGTACGAGGTTTTTTTGGGACAATGTTTTGGGGTATGCTTTAGACACGAGAGAGAGTCGCGATGGATACTTAAATCTATTCTCTAATGTCCCTGATAGTTCTCAGATTTGTTAGACATAAATGAAATATTAACCTTCACTGTGTTATGTATTTTCATGCTTCGCCTGACACTAACTTTATTTACCATATTCTGCAAAAAATTGTAAAAAAAATGTAAACGAAATTAATTAATTTACATATTGGAAGAATTACAAATTTCAATTTTTTTTTAAAGTTTCCAATCTATGTATTACACATTTCGTATTAACAAAAAACTCAAAGACCTTTGTTTTTCATATTAATAAAAATGTTCACGAATTATTTTAATTTTTTTTTTATATTAAAAATATTCTGTTTCTATACTTTTTGTGTAGGGCCCTGTCCAAGACATACCGCACGCATAAATGCTTTCAACACATTGTATGGTTATATTACTTTACACAATACGAATATCGAAAATCATGGCTTTCGTAGTCGTGAAGCATTACGAAAATGGTGGTATGCCTCTTATCACAAACCCTCGGGCTTGTAAAGTAATTTCGTACGTTTGTAGATAAGCGGAGTTGATATCTCCTGTTTGAAATAATTAGATAAGACAATCAAATGCTACAGAATTGAGGCATGTATATCAATTTTGAGATTTGTGTTCCCCTTTGACGATAAAAATTCAAAATATCAAATTGTCAATACCATACCGACTCTCCCATATATATGGCTTATTTCAGTTTATATCGTAACCTATTTCAAGAATTCTCAATACCTTAAATTCTTTTTTAATATTTGCAAAAAATTAGCACACAGTGATAAAAATTCGCATGATTATAAAAGGAAAAATTTACCAGTGTTGGGAAAGTTACTTTTTTTGAGTAACTTCTTGCAGTTACGCTATTTGTAACTGTAACTGGTTACAGTTAGAAGCTACATAAAGCAACTTCAAGTTACCTAAAAGTTTACTTTTTTCACGGCCTTAATTTTAAAACTTAAAATTCCAAATCACTAAGAAGATGATCATTCATAAAAAAGGACTAATTTTTACAAAAGTTCCTGAAATTTCAACTAAATGTTCGGACTTTCATACCAAAAAAGGTCATTTTCAATCAAATAGTCGAATTTTCCAGCAAAAAATAGTTATTTTTTCATGTAAAAAAACGAATCTAAAACAAAACTCAACTTTTAGCAAAGTAGATAAATTTTTAAGCAGACAAGAGAATTTAAAAAAAACTAGCTGAACCCTCTTTATAAATTTTTGTAGTAAACGAGAAGAATTTTTCAATCAAAAACAACGCTTTTCAAAAAAAGAGTGGATTTTCCAACAAAAATATTAGTTATTTTTCATCCAACTGGTTGAACTTTCTACCAATGTAGTTGAATTCAACGAAAAAAAATACGAATTTTCAACAAAATAGCTGAATCCTCAACCAAACCAAAATCATTTTTTTACAAAAATAGTTGAATTTTCAACAAATAAAAATTAGATTTTTAACAAAAAATATCAATTTTGAAACGAGAAAGCCGAATTTTTAATCAGCAAAGAAAAAAAATGTGCACTAAATTGTTGAATTTTCAAACCAAAAATACAAATTTCGTACAAAACACTTGCATTCTCAAACCGAAAATATGAATTTTTAACAGAAAAGTTACTTTTCTACCAAATGAAATAGTTAAATTTTAACAAAACTCAGGTATTTCAAACAAAATACATGAGTTCTCAAAGAAAATTATAGTAGTTGATTTTATTTCGAACAAAAAAAGTTTTGATTGAAATCAAACACAGTTTAATTTAAAAAAACAAAACGAATTTTCAACAAAATAGTAGAATTGTTAATGTAAATTAATTATATTTTTTACCAAAAGAGCTCAATTTTGAAACGAAAAAGTCGAATTTTGAAAAAAGGAAGAAAGAAATTCAAGTCAAAAAGACAAATTTTCTACAAAATTGTTGCATTTTCAAATCAAAAATTTTAATTTGATTTTTTCCAAAAGGACTTTCATTTTTAACCAATCACAGTTGCATTTAACCAAAAAATACGAATTATAAAGAAAATAACTGAATCCTTAACAAACAGAAATTAATTTTCTACCCATAACTGACCCATAAACCTCTCTTGATAGAAGATAATATACAAATACACAAAGTTACTTCAAAGTAAATAAAATTCACGTTCCAAGTTACTGCAAAAATCGTAACTAAGTTACGTTAAAAGTTACTTTTTAAAATAGTAACTAAGTTACTATAAAAGACACTCTAAAAGTTACTAATAACGTATTTTTTTAGTAACTTATTTACTTATAATAAGTTGCTACCCGACCCTGGAATTATTTGTTTTTATAATTTTTTCCCGCAAGATTGTAAATTGAGCGCACCGATCATAAAATGGCGTCTCGGCGTGAAATTCAGTAAAAGTATTGCCCACAGGCAGAGAGCGGAAGAAAAAAAAGGTGTCAAATAAAAAAATAAAAAATACAATTACATTAAGGTGGCAAAAGTCGACGTTTTTACTAATATAATTAATAAATACGAATATTAGTTTAAGTAATAATTAATTAAAATTTCATTTTTCATTGCACTCAAATTCGATCTTTTTAAAACTCAACTCGCCGATTATAGCTCAATAACTGATGAAATGGTTTGAAATTTTTACAGTATGTTCAGAATACATACGTAACGCCTCCAAAACACATAAAAATTGCATTTGTTTACTTATATTTAATAACAAATGAAGGAATACCGGTAATCGGGTTTTGCCACTCTGGCGGGAAAAAGTATGCGACAAACTTAAAGTTTACGAAAACTTAATGCGATCCGTTTTTTCTACGAAATTTGAAGAAAACTTTCTGAAAATTTTAATGTAATCGGGTCATAAATATTGTAACTATGGATGATTTCATAAAAAACGCTCGGCGTGCGAGCAGCTCGTCCAGTGTTCGCGCGCGGCAGTAACGGAATATTTTGCGTTCTCCTTAGATTGTCTTAACACTGCGATGGTACATTGTAAAATTTATTGTTATTTGATTACTCAAGATATTTATATCGTTACTCACACTAATGTACCTTTCTTCTCGCTATTAATTATTTTCCATCGAAATTCACGCGAAATGATAAAAAACACGGATTTTTTATTGAATAATTTATTTATTTGATAACAGACGCTAATAGAGTCCAAAAGGAAAGGAATTTTTTAATAGTATTTTTGAGAATTACTCTTCAGATTTGACTTTGGCAGAAAATTCGGAACTGAACTTTTCAAAAGTACGTGACTCAACAAAAAAAAAAATTTTTTATCAACCAAAACAAATGTGGAAAAAAACGCCGTGGAGAAAAAAGCTGTGATAAAAACGCGTAATTCAAAAAAAATATGTTCCAGTATTAAAAAATTCTTCTCACAAGTGGCCTCTAAAGAAACTTGGCGCCGAAAAACCGAAATCGAATCTGAGAAAGAAATAGTAAAGCGTAATAGATGATTTCATATGAGACGCGTTATTAAAATACACTTTAAAGTTTGAAAAACGTATGGGACAAATTTGTTTAATGTTGATAACCATTGAAAAAATGAGAGCGTACAATAAGTATGTAAATAAAAGTTTATGTGTTATAACTTATTAGCGTATGTTATCTAATAAATAAAGTATTGAATAGAAAATCCGTATTTTTCATCATTTCGCATGAATTTCGAGGGGAAAAAAAGTTGATTTTCACACGTGTATGCAAATAATTAATGGCGAGAAGAATGGCACGTGAGTGTGATTAACGATATAAATATTTTGAGTAATCAAATAACAATAAATGTTACAATGTACCATCGCAGTGTTAAAACAATCTAAGGAGAACGCATGATATTCCGTTACTGCCGCGCGCGAACACTGGACGAGCTGCTCGCACGCCGAGCGTTTTTTATGAAATCATCCATAGTTACAATATTTATGACCTGATTACACTGAAATTTTTAGAAAGTTTTCTTCAAATTTCGTAGAAAAAACGGCTCGCATGAAGTTTTGTTAAACTTTTAAGTTTGTCGCATACTTTTTTCTGCCAAAGTGGCAGAAACCCGGTTACCGGTATTCCTTTATTTGTTATTAAATATAAGTAAACAAATGCAATTTTTATGTGTTTAATCGACTTTGGAGGCGGTACGTATGTATTCTGAACATACTGTAAAAATTTCAATTCATTTCATCAGTTATTGAGCTATAATCGGCGAGTTGAGTTTTTAAAAACATCGAATTTGAGTGCAATGAAAAATGCAATTTTAATTAATTATTACCTAATCTAATAATCGTATTTATTAATTATATCAGCTAAAAATGTCGACTTTTGCCAGCTTAATGTAATGGTATTTTTTAATTTGACACATTTTTTTATGATCGGTGAGCTCAATTCCCTTTCAGTTTACTTATCGATTTTCAAAAAATAAAGCAAACGTGATGTGATTAATCTTATAGATTCTTATACTAAACGATACAGTAATACAACTTAAAGTGAAAATCGGACAAACATTAAACCTTTGCTTTCGCAATAATATTTGATTGAATTAAAATATATGCAGAATTTATACTTTCATTTGTTTAAACTTCAGACGCACTCATATTATTCTACTTTTTTTTAATTCTGCTCTTTTAAAGACCCTCGCATTATATTTCTTGCACTCTCTCCACCATCGTCACAGGACCATAAAGCAGTGGTCGGCACGCCATTGACCAAGTCAGGGTACCCTGACCGGGCTGACCAACGACCTACTTTCTGGTCAG
>JAAAKG020142317.1:0-11640 GCA_010014905.2 Druon quercuslanigerum
CATTTCTCAATAAACATATAGACTATATTAGAATTAATCATTTTTCAGAGAATATCCATTGAAATAATTTATTTTTATGTTACATCATCTTTTTATTTTATACCTTAGTTTATCCTATAATTTTTTTCCCCTGATGAGGAGGTCTAAATTGGCCTCGAAACATGTTGGTCCCCAAGTAGTATAAATAGGACGGAGAAAGAGAAAGAGTGAGAGATGGTTTTGGTTGACTCTTTCCCTTTTTTCTCCCTCTTTTTCTTTTCTATTGATATTTATGTCTCTAATGAACCGAAAATCTCTTTTTAATGATTGAATTTTTTTCATGTTTATATGCATAACAATATTCTTGAAAAAATTGATTATTTTCGAATCTCAAATACAAAAATTTAAAGAGAGACACTAAACAAATAATTCTTTTCCAATCTATAGGTTTAGCTTATAAATATCGTATGATTTCTGTTAATTGAGTTGTGAATGTTACCTCAATTTTCATGGAAGAAATCTTTTAATTAGATTCTTATATTTATAAAATATCAAAAATTTTAATAAAATAAATAAAAATCTTTTAATGTTAGAAATATTTAGAAATATATTATGTTTGGATTAATCATTTTTAATGTTATTGATAATATAATAATCTCAATACATTGGTAAGAATCAACAAAAAAAAACTGTTTTGTTATCATAACCAAATTTTTTTGCACCGAAATTCTTTTGTCACACCAATATAATATTTTGTTGGTTTAATAAAATTTGTTTTTTAACCTGACAAAATGCTTTTGTAAGGTCTTTTTGTACTCTCAAAACTTTAATCAGTCGTGTAAAAGAACTATTTTGTGGCTAAAAGTAATTTACTAATTCTTTGAATGTTAATTATTACTATGTGTTATTTCAAAGCAATTTATTATATCGATTGATATCATTGAATAAAAGAAGATAATTTAACTTATTATATGCAGAGATCGAAACAAGTTACTCAGGAACAAAGGTTAGTTTAAATTACAATTCAATAAATTAGTGAATAACTTTGCTACAAAACAGTTTTTTCACAACTGATTCAAGTTTTGAGAGCACAAAAATCGTCAAATCACACTGATAAAAAATATCATAAATTAGGGATAATTGAATAAAGGTATGAAATAAAAATATTCTGTCGGACCGTTAACATCAATTATGTCAGAGCATCCGGGATAACGCTCGATATAAATTTGACAATAGTGCTTGAAAGTCAGCAGAGTTTGGTAAATTTTGAAAATCTTCTGCTATATCTCAACCAAGCGAGATATTTTCAATAAGTCCTCTATTGTTGAGAAATCTATCAGCAAGTCCTAGCTGATATCTCTGCGCTAAAGTCGCAGGCAAATTTACCCGATAAGTAGTGGCTTCGTATTGCATGCACCATGGTGTTTATTCACAGCACTTTGATTACTTATTTAAACAGCACACATCCAGATGATGGAACACTCAATTTCACTGGTATTATCCACCATATTGGAAATGAACTTGCATACAACTTGCTCAACAAAAATTTGTTCAGGACAACAAAATAATTTTGTGTTAGGAACCAAATATTTTGTTTGACCAATAAAAGAAATTTTGTGCTAACAATTAAAATTGTTGGCAGTTTGAAAAAAACTACCTTAAAGATCACATTGAATTAAAAAAAAGTTCGGTCAGTTTACTTTAACAGAAAGAATATGATTTGTATATTTGTATATTATTATATTACGGCTACAAACAAAATTTGGGGACGAATCTAACTTTAGGCATCATCTCGTGCAAAATGTTGAGCGTCGCTGATCTGGATTTTAAAATAAAATTTTAGGACCTTTTTTATCCAGAGTGCGCAGACTGTTTTTCAAGAGAATGTTCGGAAGCAATATCAGGAGAATCGGTTTACCGAGGAGGAAATAAGAGTAAAGGAATAAAAACGTGGCAAATAGTCGTCGTCTTTGCCGAAGGATGAACAGGAAGACTGTTTCACGAATAACCCCGAGTTAAACCTCCTCACAGTGGTGATTGATGACCCCTCGCTTAACGATCACCCTCTCCTGAGGTACTTTACTCGAAGTCAAGTCCCGAAGAGCTGTGCAGTATAGTACGTCTAGTATAGTATGTATAGTACGTCGAATGGACGAGCCTGGTCGTTATCCCTGATTTTGCGGGAATTAAAGGGCTGATTACTCACGCGCCACACCCACGATTAAGATGGGTGTAGATAACCATTGCTACTGTAGGCGCTACCGGGACCGTTTACACGACCACTTAACTCGCTACTTCACCTAAATCGTCTTATTAAATCATCTTGTCGTTTCGAAATTCAAATTTATCACTGCTTAGATTTCTTTCCCTGCACCCATTGAGGGCTGCTAGAAAATCCTAATTTAGAAATTTTATAACTTTTCCCTGGCCAGTTTCTCATTTTTCCTGACTGTTTAAAATTTTATATATTCCCTATAAACACACAAATTAGACAATGACACATAAAATTTTAAGCAAATAGATGAGTTTTCAACTTGAAAGGTAAATTTTGAACCCAAAAATGAATAATCCAATTTTCGATTAAAACCATTAATTTTCAATATGATAGTTAAACTTTTAACCAGTGTATTTGAATTTTAAATAAAAATAAGTTAAATAAATCCCAAAAATACGCATTTTTATCACTTTAAATCTCAAAGAAAACAGACTAATTTTTAAACAAGAATTATTTTTAAGATAAGAAAAAAAGTCACTTACGAATTCTTGAATTTGGAATCCGAAAATTAAAAAATATGAATTAAAAAACATTGAATTTTATATAAAAATAATTTAATTTTCAACACCAAAGGACGAATTAAAAAAAAACTAGGTTCTCATACGCGCGATCTGCGCTCGTTTAGTTCTTTTATACGCACTTATTTTATTTGTAATTAAATTTCAATAAAATACAATGAAATTAATTTTTTATTTAATAATTTTGATTTGTGCACGGCCACGTATGAGTGACCCCTCACGATGCAGATTAAATAATTTTTTAACTCTAAACATTTATATAATATGATTTGAACGCAAATCAGGTACGTAAGATGTTAAATTGGAGATTAAAATAAAAATGTTTCATGAATGATGAAAGTTCGCATTCAAATCATTTTTGTTTATCTATGATGACCGTAAGACATATTAACTACAATTCACATCTACACAACTCTAAACATTTGCATGCAATATTTGAAAAACAGTCTACAATGACGAAGCGTATTAACAACTATGTTTCCACCTGCTGCTGGTGTAAAATCTGTTGATTCTGAAGAAAGTTCCATCTCATCTGGAATTTCAGCACACAATTTTATAGAAATATACTGTCAATGATATAAGAAATTATTTTTTAATGTCCGTAACAATAGTTCGGTAAATGAAACTGAAAGACGAAAGGCGATAAACTCGCTAACATGTACTAAAAAGATTTCACAAATATTTCACAAAGATTTCAAAAGCTGTCATAGAATTTCTTAAATTGAACCAAAATGATTTTAAAAAGTTTAGAAAAAATTAATAAAGATCCATATCGCTATCTCAGATGTTTACACATCAAAAACCAAAATAAAAAGTGAAGGTATTGGAAGCATCTAACAAAAATAAAAAATAACGTGGTTCTTCTTCACGAATAAAAATTAATTTGCTCATACGGTCATAATTTAATAAAACAAGAGATTCTGATGTTCAACGAATCATTCTGTATTTGTCAACACAATTTTTCTTACGTTTCGACCTTATTGCCGGTCCACTTCAGAGTTCGTTATCACCTGTATTGACAATTTTGTCCATTAAGACATTTCAAAATATAATTTCGACACTTTATTAAATTTTGGAGTGAAACATTTAAGTTGGGTTCTTCAAACAAATTGTGCACACAAATTTTTGTATGAAAAAGTAGTTATTTTGTAAAAATTACTATTGTAATGAAATTGAAACCTCGAAAATCGTACTAAGGTCTCAAATAGGTAGAAAGTACATTTTTGAAACTGACACTGTGTTTTGTTTTTGAGCATAATTACTAAGAATAACCACGTTGTTAAAAGAGCGGACGAAGAAAAATTACACATTAAAGGAATACTGCAAGTACACTGAATATACATATATAAAAATAAAAAGGTTGACATTAATGAAAAGGAAACTTTTTACCCTTATAAAATATTTTTAAATGAATTATTTGTCTAAAATATTCAAATTGTTTTGATTTTTAAAGAAAAAAAGTCAAACTCTGTATTTTTTTATAAATATTGTTTCAATAATTAATAAATTTGGTAAATTTCCTAAATATCATAATAAAGAGTTATTAGAAATATATTCTTCTTCATTCCGTACATAAATTGAGCCTATTCGCTAAAAAATAGACAAAATCTGATTTTGTTCATGAAAATTGTTTAAATAATTAATAATGATCTTAGTTTAAATTAAAACTAGCTAAACTCTAAAAATGTTCATGAATATTGTTTAAATAATTAATCATTCTTGTCGAATGAAAAAGTTTCATAGCGAAGAGTTATCGCAAATACATTCTTAGTTGGCTCCGTAAACCAATTTAGTCCATTCGTTTAAAAATATCTCAACTTTGATTTTGTTTTAAGAAAATTGTTTAAGTAATTATTAATTATTGTCAATTTAAAAAGCTTTCAATCGAAGAGTGATCGCAAAGACATTGTTTGTTGATTGCGTAAACAAATTTAGCCTATTCGTTTTGAAACATCCAAACTTTGATTTTGTTTAATAAAATTCTTTAAATAATTAATAATTAGTGTCAATTTGAAAAGTTTCATAGCGAAGAGTTATCGGAACTTTAACGAATCACTCATAGTAAACTATGGATTGATTCAAAATTCTTTTTATCCCCTCCACTCTCACTGCATACAAAAAAGCCTTTGCATATGGATTTCAATATCCGGACATATAGCTAGAACTAACTAATTGTCCCAGAAAAAAAGCTAAGATATCGCTGGACGTGCTTTGGTCATATCTCTAGGAGTTTGTTTAATCATCTGGAAATTTGAGGTGTCGAAAGCTTTCTGGAAGAAATCTAAAAATTTACGGAAAATCGCTAAATTCCCGGAAATTGATAGAAAATTGATAAATTACCGAAAATTTCAGTTATCCAAAAATTACCAAAATTTTTGGAAAATTTAGCTAATTAATCGGTAATTTATAGAAAATTATCTGTCATTTATGGTAATTCATCAATTCGAGTTTGCCCAATCACTATTCACTACTCATAATCAGTCGCTCAAGGGCCTGGCTCAAACTGCGCGGCCGCAGCAGCTAAACCGGGTAATCTTGCTTAAAGAGTGAAAACGCAGTAGCTAGAAAAAGGCTTTCTATAACTGTTATTTGCCAAGACTTTGGAATTGGTCACTTCCCGCACGCAATACATGCTTCGAAAAGTGGACATTTCGGGCATGCTTTAGAACAAAATTATTATTCAAACCATAATGTTGTTTACAATATTTATGATTTATTTAAAGAATAAGTAAGCAGCCTTTTTCGTAAATGACAACCAGATGACGTTCTTCGAATGTAATATAATACAGATATTTCGTTAAAGTTTACAATAATGTTGTCCTCATTTAGTGCTAGCTTACATTATTGTACCTTATACAATCAAAAACGTCAACAATTGTTCTAAACATTGTATTTGTTAAAATAATTATTTTATCGCGATGATTTAGAAAAATCCTGGGGATATTTTCTTTTGTACATAATTCGAAAATCTCCTGAAGATATAGTTGATACAAATCCTGATATGTTTTGGTTTTGTGAAGATTATGATTGTTCATCTTCAGGCTTCAATCTTCCAATTGTAATTACGCTATTCGACTACATATTGATGTTTAAACATCTTAGACCTCGATATGGAGGGTGAAGCCAAAGTCGTAGTTTATGATGCATCCACTGATTTTTTTACTTTGCCGAGAAGAAAGATAAACAAGATTTTTTATCAAAGTTCGAAGGAAAGTTGCAATTGCAAGCTGAAATTTGGAAAGATACAAAATTCTTTTCAGAAAGGTAACATTATCTAAACAATCTAAAATCAATTAATGGACCTACAGACAGAGGGTAATGTATCAGACAACATAAACTGCCTGTGGAGTGATCGAGTTAAAACAGAAGAATGGAGGGTGGTAAAAGATCTATAGATTACGAGATCGATAACCGCATGAAGAAAGGGTATTGGGGAGTGTGAGATCTCGGAAACGAGTAGCATAAGAGCGAGGGTCAGACAGTGGCCCGGTTATAAATGAGGAAAGCAATTTCCAAGTTGTAGACTTGACGAGCCAGAGCTGGAACCAGAGCCAGAGGCCCGGCATGGTGACTGCAGGTACCATGGTTTACTCTTAGACGAGAACTTCCGGAATAGGGACGAAGAAGGTGGATGGCTGATGGTAAGGGGGTGACTAGAGACGAGGTGGGCAATATGGTGAGGATTAATGGCCTTAGTTACAGTCGACGTGACTATGTGACTATATGTTCCTTGAGCGTCCTTCTCTATTCTTCCCAAGCTCAACTACTTTTATTTTCTCTCCTTTTCTAGCTCTGCCGGAAACGCTTTTGAGATATTTTTCAATGTTTGGTACAATGGGAAGATTCGTGATCCCTTATCATTTCGTGTTGGAGCTTATTCTTAGAAACTCATAGAACATCACGCTGAAGCTGTGGTACATCGTATCTCAAATCTGCACAAACTATTTGTATTATAGAAAGAATTTGAACTGTGAACGTTGAAAATAAAAATAATGAAGTAAAACTAAAAGAAAAAGATAAGGATAAGCAATAATATTCCAAATAAAGTCCCACTACAGTATCGGATATAAGATCAAAAAGTACGTAAGTGACATTTTCTTTCGGAAATGATGTATACGTCCAAATAAAGACAAAAGTACATTTTCGGTCGAATGTCCATTCATCCATCCTTATTTCCTTTTTCCCGGGAGAAAAAGTAAGAAGCGGGAAGGGGAGGTGAGGCAGCAGTGCGTGGGGGAAGTAGAGAAAGTAGAGGATGGGAAGTAGGAGAAGAAATTGGAGCAGTGAAAGGAAAAGTTAGAGAAGAAATGAATCACACGTGAGTGAGGTGGGAAGTGGGGGCAGTGGTTAATAAGATAGAATATGATTGTATCATAGAAGAGATAATGGTTTAGAAGAGGTGATGAGAAAGGAGCGGGAAGTGAGGGCAGGGCTGATAAGACAAGCCATGTTTGGATAGGATAGAATAGGATAGGAGAGGATAGGATAGGAGAGGGGAGGGAAGTAACAGTGGAGGTGGGAGGTATGAAAAACTTAATTAATGTCTCAACGTTACTGGCTACGCCGGAAACCCTCAGGTTGTGATTTGGCATGGATGTTAACCATTCATAGTTAACTCGAGGAAAGCTATTAACATACGCTGATATGTTATGGTTTTTAACAGTGGCTAAAAAGTAACATACGATGAAAATTTTGGAAAACTTTCATTATATTACGAACCGAGGTGGTAGCGAGAGGAAAACAAGTTTAGGGTCAGACTTTTATGAATAATTCATCATCTTTAGAATTATAATAGATAATATTTTAATCTCCTATTTATAAAAAACAGCAACTAAAATGTTCAAACTTTGCTTAAAAACTATTTTGATGTAAGTACTTTATCGTAGTATTTTTTTTAAAATCTATGAAATCATGGAAATAAGTTAAGCGACGGGGACCTAAATTTCACAACTTTTTGGAAACGACCCAGATATTGAATTATACATATTCTACTAATTTATATGTTTATTATATTTATCTATTTTATTTACATGTGTTTATATTATTTTAGAAATAACTGACGAATTTCCCTAACTTCGGAATTCGCGATATCGCAAAAAAGCACCTATACCGAGTGTGACAGATTCGTGATGAAAAAAACGACAGAAAGCACGAGTTGGTGGTTAATTTCCCGCGCTTAATTCACGCGCAAGCTAGATGCTATCTAGCTCAGCACATTTGGGCTTCGCTTTTCAGACCTTATGCCTCGAGAATCACTCGTTACTCGGGATTTACGCAATCTGCAGTCGCACCAAGAGCTAGATTTCAGATTTGGACAGCAATTAGAGTTGCCTGACAACCGTAGGAAATAGGCAGAGAGGAGGTTAAAAGGGAAAATACAGCCGTCAAGAAACATCGTTACCATCGCATCGCATAGGTTCCATGGCACTCTATGGGAAGCCACAGCCAAGTTCAGGGATACTTATACTGCTTCCATTGCTTGAACGCCTTAACGGCAACGTTTGCGATAGAAATCGTGCTACGACCTCTTTATCGAGCCGCTGTCGATCTTATCGTAAAGTTATACTTACGAGATTTCGCCTGTCGAGTGATTTTCGAAAAAGACGTTTCTCATGTACGATCTAATAGGCATTTATCCGAGAACTGTTTCTTAATTGCATCATGAACTGGAGTAAATTAAATAGTATAAGAGCAATTTCGAACCTAAACGAAGTATCAGAAAGAAATGGTATCAAATAAAATGTAAGTATTCGAATGAAATGATTGATTAATGGATTGGCCATGTCAATTTTTAATCGTGTATGTCATGAACATTTGCTCTATTTATTTAAAATTTTCGAGTCTCGGATGGTCCAAAAAAACTTTTTTTTAGAGGGCTAGGCTCTCAAGGTTCCTTGAAAAAACTGCAAATTGCAACAAGTAAAAGGTAAACATACTGTAATGAGCTGAAAAGGTAAAAATACTGTAATGAGCTGAAAAGTAAAAATATATTTGCAAATTAAAAAAAAGTAACAATTTGATCTTTTTGAAATTTTGATCACAGTTCATTTACCTAAAGACAAGTTAGACAAATTATTTTAGCCGCCCCTCCTCAACGTTCTCAAAAGTTCGCAATGTTATAAAAAATTCTCCCAGCTGGTTGACAAGTTTGGGCCCATACGGTGCATCTGTAATCATAAAATGAGGAAGATTTATAATCTGTGTACCAGTCGCTATGGCATGGCATAGCCTATTTTTAAATTCTCCCTCTTTCTTTCGTTGATGACGAGTGATCTGATGCATATTTAACGAAATATAAAAAACGAAAGACACATATAAAAGTAACCTATTTTGCCGAAAGTGCTCATTTCGAAATTGACCACCGTTCTGACATAGACACGCAAGAAGTTATATTCTTTAGAAAAAATCTAATTTTTTTGTTTGAAAGTGACGGGTGAAAAACCAACTCGTCACAGTCCCTAGAACATCCTTAAAAACACGCGCAATTAAAGTTTATTTTTTAAAATTTATTATTCAGAAATTTAATGATATAAAGTTTGTGATTGTATTAAAATCTGCTTTTATATTAAATAAACATTTAGTTCAGATTACCTATGGAATTGTCTTTGAAGTGAATCTCGACTCGGGAAGAGTCCGGATTTCAAGTAATTTCATGCGCGGCTAGCACTCATGTATATTCGCTGCGTTTCACCTAATGTCGAGTGGGAGGTTAAAAGCCGAAGATAATTGTGCGCATTGGATTGAAGGGGTCGAATATGTGCCTTCAAACTCGACTGTCGAAAACCCGGCTGAACTTATGAGATGCTTTTCTGCAGTTTTCCTCTACCCTGGCCAAATGGCCAGCAAATGCGATTACATATAATAAAGTTGGATACAGCTGCGGGTTATCACTGATTGTGATCAAATTCGTACAATGATTCTAACTCCATCTTCGTAAAGGAAAATTTTTACAAGATCCCATACACAGTGAAGTTGAATTGTCTGGCGGTTCATGCTAAAGGACTTAAATGATACTTTTCAAACAAAGGTAACTCGTGCATAGACCTCGGTTTTACCGGAGTCTTAAAATATAAAGGCATATAATATACAATAGGCTTCAACCGCAGTGCTACGTGACTTAAATGGATCAGCCTTACAAGATAATAATAATAGGTCAGATTGTATATAACCATAAGTGCCTAAAATAAATTTCCTCCATTGATTACAACCAAAAAACAAAAAATATTTATTTTTAAAAATCTTTACGTATAAATTCATTCATGAAAATCATCCGGATACATTTCTACTTTTTGTAACAAATTAAAATCATCATAAAAGAAGAAAAAAAATTATAGAAGCAGTTTTACATTATTATTAGTTTAAGTAATATCATTGTAAACCTTATTTTTGGTAAATTAAAAATCTCATAGAATTGGTAATACAGAAATTAATTTTTTGTCAAGCTTTTCTATGCATATGTTATCACATTACCGATGCTCTATGTATATACTTGTCTTAAGCACTTAAGAGGGATACTCTTCTCCCTTCTCGTTGATTATATCACAGATCATATGCAAATGCGTGTTCGTACGTACCAAGCGAAGGCGGTATTCAATACGCCTGCGAATAACAGGAGCGATAACCACCTCTGCCGATGAAGGCTTACAGCCTGTTGAGATATACGGTCTGCTAACAAGTAGTCGCTCTTATCTGAGCTCCTAGCCACTTTTAACACGCACTTCGACGCACTAACCTTCCAGTCATAGAAATTCACTTCAGACACCGTCGATAATTTCTCAAGAAGACATCTGAAAAAAGTCTGAATTATGAGTAAAATATCGTTAGCAGATTCAAAAGTAGGGGCGACCCGTAAACAACGTTACCAATTTCGGGATATTAATTTTTACCCCCCCCCCCCTTTCTCAACTCATACTTGCTCCTTGACGACTACATGTTTTGCCTTAGATGTCCCCTCCTGTGGAAATATCACAACTATTGAGGGTAATTGCTGCTACACAAATAGGGTAATATATTCTTTTAATTATAAAATATTTGCTTTAACTGCTTTTATTGTTTTAAATTAAATTAATCGAGATATCATATTGAATTCAATATTAAACGCTTTACATTCGTTAGATCACAGTAAAAAAAAGTGTGAGTCTAACGCTAATTTCAGGGCACCATATACCTGCAACAAAAATTAGACTTGGCAGTGTAAATGGTACCACAATGTTCCAGCAACCGCATGTCCCTATGATGGAACACCGTTTCCTCACCATGTACTTATGTTCCACAGAAAAAGTCTCATGTTTTGAACGGGCACCTGCCATGCTGTGAAGCTTGGATCAAATTAAATCAAATTGTGTAAATTTATTCTATTTAAAAAATGATGATTTTCAAAAAAGAAAGAATATTCCTCTCAGTTTAACATTTAAAAGATAAATATCAATAACTAAACATCAGAGAAAACGAAATAAGTACATAATCCCGTGTTGCTTTAAATCTAAGTACTTTTATTTGTTTTTCTATGCAATAAATACAATAGAATTAGAAAATATAACACATTAAAAGTATATGAATGTATAATTTTTATGTATGAGTATTTCAGTAAGAAAAACTCGTTTTCCACTAAATAACAGAAACAAATTTTTAACCAAAATGATGAATTTTCAACTGAAACAGATGCATCTTAAAGCAAAAGCATGAAATATTAGCCAAGTAGATTAATGTCTACGAAAAAAGATGAATTTTCAACTGAAATGATGGAATAGCTAATTGGTATAGTTACATTTTAAGTTTAAAAATAATAATTAAAAAGATATATATTTAAAAAAATTTATTAATAATAAATAAATTATCAAAAAAATTGTTACACTTTCAAACAAAGTC
>JAAAKG020142318.1:0-11640 GCA_010014905.2 Druon quercuslanigerum
TCGTCATGTGAGGTTCCCCACTTGGGTCCATTAGTATCCAAGGTCTTTTGTTTTAGGCGTCATTCACTCTACTGACATTCTTCTTATTAACTATTTCCCCCCATACTTTTCTGTCCCAGTATTCTTCTCTATCTTCTTACACGTCCATGCATTTTTTCATACAAGCTCTCGTGTTTCGGTGGCTTCTTATGTCTCTTCTAACTAGGGTCTTATTCACATATTCTAACTAATCTTTCCGCGGTCCGCCTCTGGGCACGCTGCCATTTACTTTACCTTGATATACTTGTTTCGCTATACTTCCATCCTTCATTATCTCAAGATTTTCATATTACCGAATCACTATTCCGAATCGCCATTTGCCATGTCATTATCATTTTGATGATTTACCTTACCGAATCAACAGCTTATTTAAGTTTCATTTAAACGAATTACCATTGCAGCTAAAGAAAATGGAGCCTATAGAGGTATCTTAACATTTGAGCACACATTATAATTTTTGGACATACTTTTTAATTATTTTTCGATGGCCGGCTTCTTTAAATAGTTTAATGAAATATTTCTATTGTAATGAAATAAAATATTCTCAGCATTTACGATTTAAAAGATCTGTTTTTTAAAAATAATCTTTACAATTTATATTTTTTATGGTGAACAGCTAGCTTTTGTAATAATAATAATAATTTTCTATTCACAGCTAATTAAATACTTGTAGGATAATGACATAACGATCGTAAGTCACTTCGAAGAAAATGATGAGTTAGCGAATAATATTTAGTCGATAAGCTAGCGAGGACTATGATAGAGAAAAGAAAAAAGTTATAGGAAAAAATAACTTCCAAGTTTGAGGTAAATTCGGCAAGTAAAATTGATATTACTTCAATTATGAAAAAGGAAATTTATAAATTTGTTTCTTTGTCGCAAAATATTCTAAAACTTAAAAAATCAATTTCAGTGTTGATCGGAAACAGTTCGCTTTTGGACAGAATTCAGTATAGACTTATTTGGGGATTGAGATCTATGGGAAAATTTCAACCACGCGAAGGGTGTTATGCGACGGAAGGTATTTCAAAATTTAAAAGCCAGAAAAACTGAATTTTAAAATAGTGCACAACGGCCAATGCAGTTTGAATTAAAATGTATTTTAAATTACTACACTCTAATTTTCATAATGTTTGACATCATTTTGAATTAATCAAATTATCATTCCGACTGGTCATGTCACATAATTTTTATTTTACCAAAATATCAATCCGAATGTTCATTTTGCATCAATATAATTTTGCCAAATTAATATTCCAAACGCCTATTTGACATTATTTTAATTTTACCGAATGAATTTCGGTAAAATAAACATTTGAAAAACCATCATTTGGGACATCTGCAAGCGTCTTGTACAATCTATACTACAATAAGAAATGAAGTAAAAAGTAAATAAAATGAGAGAAATTTAAATCATGGCAGGATGAAATTTCAAATTTTCTAGCAGCTTCGTGAAAAATTAGTGTCTTTCCAATTTTTGAAACTGGACTCGTGCCTATAACCCTTCCCTGTCACAAATTAGAGTGAGCTCAGCGAGAAATCCATGCAGACACGACCGTCTGACTTGGCATCACTCTTCGGGGGTTTAATGATTTCGAGGGAAAATGAAATTTGCACTGTAACAGAGACTAACAAATTTTTCTGTCGGCGTCAATCGAAAAAGGAGGCGGGAAAGGGACACCGTAGCGTAAGGCCGTAGGCCGTAGCCGCGAGTCACTTTCGAAAGGGCCCTTGGTAGGCGTAAAAGGGTCCACAAACTTCAAATGAGGGGTAGAAAACCTCGATATAAAAGTGCCGACGACGTCTCTTCTTTCCCTTTCCCATAATAACTGATGTGTCTGGTCCAGAGAGTGACCCAGCTCAGTGTCATCCACAAACATTCAAAAGCTATTTTTTAAAAATAAGATTATTCATCAAAAAACAGCACGCCTTTTACGCCATGCCGTTTACCGTATTAGTAAAAGTTTTAGCAAGTTGTACAATTTGACAGATTGATGTCTATATTTTAAATTTTTTATTTTTGCTATTTGAAATTGCATAATTTGAAACTCATCAGTTTTAAATTGCCAACTTTTTAACGTTTCAAAAAAAAATTGCTCAACTTTGAATGTATATAATTTTTTAATTTTAATTCGAAATTCACAGATTATGGACTTTTTAATTGTGTAAGCTTCCATTTATGAGTTGTATATATTGCATTGTTTCCAATTTAACATTGTCTCATTTAGATTAAGGATGGGAGTTGAAAACAATTTAGTTTTAATTGTTTCAAATTTGAAATTGTTGAATTTTCAACCCTACTTTTAAATTGTTCTTTTTTAAAAAAAGTCTAAAGCTTTAGGCGGGTGTCTTTGGGAATGTTCTAATTAAAAATAGATTAAAATATATGGATATAGTTTGATTATTTCCAAATTTGAATAAGTATTTACAATTCTACTATTTTCCACTTGAAAACATGAGTTGTTTACGCTTCTCAATCGATCACAGCAGTTAAGCGGCACTTAGCTCGGTTGTGCTCGAGCCACTATGTACCCACTATGTACCCACTATGTACCTACTATGTAGCCCACTGCAAAGCCACTATGAACTTATGAAATTGAGTTTAATTATTTTATATGTATGATGAAAATTTTTATTAATTACTACATTCTACAAATCTGAAGCTTTTTAATTTTTTTAAAGGTTTAAAGTGATAAAAAGTCTCAGATTAAAAAAAAAGTATCGTATACAGATTTTCTTTAGTCTGAAGTAGAAAGTATGAAAAAATTGAAAAATATTTAAGGAGATCATTCAAACAAAAAATGGTCCGAAGTAGGCGTTTGATTTCACTGAATTCCTGTATCAGATATTCTCAGTGGAAAAAAATCGTATGAAGATTTCAACCTTCGGATGAAAAAGAATATCTAACTTGAAAGGAGCTATAATTTTTTAATATATCCACGTGCCACAACTTAAGTGCCGGTAGGAAAACAGATACAAAACGTACATTTATTTCTTCTTTTCATTCAGTAAACGCATATGTAACATATTCGGTTAATTTTACAATCATGACAGACGAATAAAATTCAACCACTAAGTTTTATACTTGAAAACTTAAACGAACAGCTCATTCTCTAAACGTAGCACGAGCATTTGTTTCTTTTCAAAAATTTGGAACCCTTCTATAAGAATAAGAAGCTTTTTTCACGACAGGTAATTTTTTAAAACGTTGATGAAAATTCGTCTTTTTGGGTAGAAAATAAATCTTGTTTGTTGAAAATTCAACCATTTCGTTAAAAATCCGTCTTTTTTAGTTAAATTTAACTGGCTCAAAATCCTCGTTTTTTATTGGCGAAAACTAGTTTTTTTTGACCTAAAAATGTGCTGTTTTTTATTTTTGTTTGAAAATTTATTTTTCTTAGTTAAAAATCAAAATATTTGGTTGAAAATTGCTCTTTTTCTATTGAAAATTAACTTTATTGTTAAAACTCCTTTTTTCCTGCTTAAAAGTCAACTATACTATATAAAACATTCAACTTTTTAGCTTAAAATCTGAACTTTTTTGTTAAAAATTCCTCTAATTGAGTTAACAATTAATCTTCTTTGTTGGAAATTATTCATTTATTTGGCTAAAGATTAAACTAATTCTGTTTAAAAAAAATTTCTTTGAACTATTTGGTTGAAAATTCATGTATTTGATTGAAAATTCGCCCTTTAATAGAATATTAATATTCTTGTTTGAAAATGCATCTTTGCAGGTTAATATTCAGCTATTTAGTAAAAAATTTAACTAGTTTGTTGAAAGTTTAATTATTTTGTTGAAAATTTAGGCTTTTTGTGAAAAACATCATTTGGAGACGAAAATTCGATGGACTGTTAAAAATTCGTCTTATTGGATTGAAACTTTATTTTTTATGGCAGAAAAGTAATCTTTCCTGTTTAAAAATGCATCTTTCTAGGGTGAATATTCACTTTTTTGTCGAAAATTAAAGTTTTCGGATTGAAAAGATCAACTGTCTTATAAAAATTCGTCTTTTTGATCTTGAAAATTCAACTACTTTCTTGAAAATGCAATGCTCAATTTTTTGTGTCGATAATATTACTCTTTAATGTATCGACCCGAATTTAAATTTTAGTTTTTGATCGTAGAAGTGTTAAATGTTACCGTGTATTACAAAACTTTTGCGACTCCCCTGACCGTAGTTTTTAATATTTTAAAACGAAGTATATTCGAGAAAAATATTACATAATCAGATGATAAAATCACGAATTGAAGTTTTCGAAAATCTTCTCACAATCAGTTTCTATAAAATAATTTATTAAAGCAATAACTAATGAGAGCTACCTTTCAGAAGAAAATTAAGGGTACGAAATGTTGCAGCTAATCGGTAAAATAGAACAAAAGCGAGGTGTGTACTTCAAATTGAGGTAAACTTTTCGTGGTGGATCGCAGATATCTCTGGCGGACTCCACTACAGGCAGCACGTGCAGGCTGGTAACCACGGAAAGTTTACCTCAGTTTGTTTAATCAGTTGACAATTACCCTGCTTGAATGATTGCCTGCAATATTTCGTATTCTTTTCGTTACTTTTTTAATTTTAAAAAAAGATTCTTTTTAAGGAGAAAAAAATCCTAAAAAAAAAAAAAATTGTTGGAATAAAATAAAAAAGATGGAAGGAATATGAAGGGAACATTTTTAAATAATATTCACCAAAGTTTCTGTACTCTTATAGCACCCTGATCAATTTAAGAAAAATTTGAGCAGTTATAGGAACAGCAACGAAACAACGATGCTCTCTCTTTGATACCTGAAAAAGTGCTACTGCTTTTCGTGTTTTACAAAGTACACCAATCAATTAGGACATAATGGACTAATGTTTAATAGGATCTTGTTTTTGGAGATGAAAAGGGCTTTGACCCTGGCGCGAATTTGTGTGATATGAAAAGCGTATCATAACACGTGTGCTCGTATTTTTTTATTATTATATTATAAGCGTGAATAACGTGGGAGTAAAAACTGCGGTTGGAACACACACGATGGACGAATGAGGTTCGACAGGGTTCGTTCGGCGCGTACGAACAATACAACGCGGGGTGAACTACAGGGGGTGTGGTTCACCCAAGGGTCGACGGAAAATTGAGGGCAATATTCGAATATATGAGAACACGAATAAAACTATATCAAACTTGAGAACTGTGTTGCACACGCGTAAGTAAGCGATATCGCAGCAGGACATTAATACTTCTCCGATTTAATCGATTCTATTTTAAGGGTAGATTATAAGGCTTTGTGAATCGTAAAAACTGATGCTAAGAGATATTTCTCTCCCTTTTACTGATCTGGAGCAGAAAAGGGATTTATTACTTTCTTTTGAGTATAAAACGGAATCGTAAGATCATGCGGAGAGATTTTTTTTAGGTCTGATATTCAACCCCTTGGGGCGGAAAAGTGGTTTTTAATCGCTGGGGTTACTTTTGGTACACATGTGGCTTTTGTTGGTCAAATAGAGATGTGAATAGGGAAAATAGTCTATACAATCACCTATAAAATTGATGGAGCAAAATACTCGAAAATCTGGCAATCATTAATGTTGAATGCCTGATTGGTTGTATATTGAGTGGTGCAGATGACTTTAAGAGGTTTTTTTTGTTTGTTCTTTTGAATTTTCTGTAATTTTACAATAAAAAAATTATAAATGATTGTTTAATTATGAAGGCAACAATTCTATTCATTATAGCTCCAAATAGGTAATTATTTTTCATGATCAAATTTATTTCCAAATGTTTCTAAACATCATTGATAAAAGAGATGATAAAATTTATAAATTGTTTTTTAATATTAAAAATAATTAAGATTCTAACATTTCGCTATCTTACTATAATTTTTAAACTTGTTTACACTATAAAAGAGATGAGAAAAACAAAATCATGGACAAAAACTTAGAATATCTTAATTTACGAAATATATACAGTATATCACTATTGGTAACGGTTGAAAAAATTGGTCGATTCCGACAATAAGATCTTTCTATTTAATGAATAATTTTAAGTTTCGAAGATTTTAAGACATCTTAAAAATGAATATGAAAGATTTAAAGGCATTTTATTTACTTTGCAGTTTTTTCAAATTTGTTAAGAAACCGAATTATTTCATCATAAGCTTTTTATTTCATAATCTTTTTAAGAACTTTGAAAGTTTTCAAAGAAGTTTTGCAAGATTACCACATTTTAAACAATAATGGATAGCAAAATTTTTTTCCACGCTAGAGAGGAACGCCCCTTCCCCTATTTTATTCCAAGTTCGAAGAGAAAGATTCCCTCATTTTTATTTTTATTTATTTTTTGATTTTAACAGGTGCCGATTTTGACTTTAAGTATTCCGTGTAAAATACATGGGGAAAAATGACTTTTTTGCATTTTTGGAACAATTTTGTAGAGTTTGAAAAAATGTGACGGTAAAGTATAGGGGCCTGAAGAGAATTATCCAATGAAGAATTTCATGTATCGGACATATGGGTTTGATACCCCTAACACACCCCCACGATTACCTGAAAACTACCCTTAAAACCAAAAACGTCAATTCATCATGAAATCAACCGTTCGAGCACTGTATTCTGGTCTTTCTTTGCTTAAAATTATTTTTATTGGTCTAGTGGAATATTTATTATCATTGGTTAATTAATTTTTTATTATTTAAACAAATGGAATTTTCATAAATATTTTTTTTCTAAATTTTTTTTTCCTTAAAATTATTAATATTATTCAAGTGGAATATTTAATAACATTTGCTCATACATTTTGAATCATTTAAACAAATAGAATTTGTGTCCTCGTTTTTTTTACTTAAAATTAATAATATTGTTCTAGTAGAATATTGATTTAAATTGGTTACCTAATTTTTAATTATTTAAACAAATTTTTTTTAAATTTTGTTTAAATTAAGAAAATAAAAATTATTTTTTTGAATAATTTTTTTTTGAAAATTCGTTTTTTTCTTCAAAAAATATTATTATTGGTCTAGAGGAATATTTATCAACATTGTTCGATTATTTTGATTTTTGGACTTTTTTTAATACAAGTTTTTACTATTGGTCTAGTGGAATATCTAACAACATTGTTTAATGAAATTTTAATTACATAAACAAATTCCATTTGTTTGAATAATTCAAAATTAATGACCTAATGTTTATAAATATTCCACTAGACCAATAGTAATAATTTTTTGCGAAAAAAACGAATTTTCAAAACAAAATTTTTTAACAAATACCCTTTGCTTAAACAATTAAAAATCAATAAACCGATGTTATTAAATATTCCACTAGACTATAGTAACAATTAGAAGGAAGAAAAAAACAAATATTTAAAAAAAAATTATTCAAACAAATTCAATTTGTTTAAATAATTGAAAATTAATGAACCAATGTTATTAAATATTCCAATCGACCAATAGTAATAATTTTTAGGGAAAAAACGAATAAAATTTTTTTAAATAAATTCCATTTGTTTAAACAAATAAAAAATTAATGAACAAATGTTATTAAATATTCCACTTGAATAATAGCAATAATTTTAAGGAAAAAAACAAATTTACAAAAAAATTGCTTATGAAAATTTCATTTGTTTAAATAATTAAAAATTAATTAACCAATGATAATAAAATGAATTGGGGGGGGGGGGGGGGAGTTGCCCTCTAAAAAAGCGTTTTCGTGCTTGCAAAGCTTGGCAATAATCATGTTTTTTCCTTGTTTCACATTTTTTATACTAAGTAAATTTTTTATAATTTACTTATTTTTTTTTGTATTTGAACCATAGAACCCTGAATAAGGAACCCTGATCTATATGACCGCACAAAGTTATGATGAATTACATCAAAATTTGTAATCAATTCCATAGTAACCGACGCACATTTTTCCAAATTTGTTATACAGAGTGTTTCACTAAAAGCAGAATCTATAATTTTTATTACATTTTATCATTTTTTTTATCATTTGGAAAGAAATTATTTTGTACAAAGTATATATTTATTTATTGTTAGTAAGTCTTAAATTTCCTTGTATTTTAACGTAGGAGTACAAAACACCTGTCGTATCAAACAAGCTCGTAAATTCCTAGATGCCATCTTCACCAAAAAGATTAGAATTTCCTCTTATCAAGGATCTCGGCATGAAATCGAAGATCGACCCTCTTCTACAATATATCGATTAATTCAGAATCACTTAAATTTCCAGTTGAAAAATCTCCTTTCTGCTTACATTTTTTTCGAAGTCTAAATTTGTTTGACATTCTCTTACCGGCTTGACCGTAGTTCATGAAAATCTGGAAATCGGGGAAAAGTCAGGGTCAGTTAGGGAAAAGTCAAGGAATTTCTATAAGAAGCATTTGAATAAGAGGAAGGAAAAAATTAAGGAATGTTGAAATTGAAGTTTTGTGTCCACCCTCATATATTATTCTTGTTAGCAATTTATATTCTTTGTATTGCTATTTCTTCTTTTTTTTGCAGTAGCTTCATATTGTGGTGTTTAAAATTGGACTGAATTCTTTCTTGATTGAAAATTCTACTATTTGTGGAAAGTTCGTCTATTTGCTATTAAAATTCATGTTTTTAGTTGAAATTTCATCTTTTTTTTGATGAAAATTCAACTGTTTGTTTGAAAATAATCTTCTCTGGCTTAGGATACAACCACTTGGTTGAAGATTAAACTACTTTATTAAAAACTGGTTTTCTTTTTTTTTTTTGAGGATTTGTCCTTTTCGCTAAAAATTCATCTCTTTGGTAGAAAATTGTTGTTTTTTTCTTGAAGATAAATGTTTTTAAATGAAAATTTAACTATTCCAGTTGAAGATTCATCGTTTTAATTGGAAATTCCTATCTCTGGTTGACAGTTTAACTATTTTGTTAAAAATTGATCTTTTCCAATTGAAAGTTCAACTGCTTGGGGAAAATTTCAGTTAGTCTTATTTTTTTTGTCAAAAGTTCATCTGTAGAGTTGATAATTCAACTATTTTATAGAAAACCAGTTTTTTACACGGCTTAGAATTAATTTTTTTAAACTGGAAATGTAACATTTCTATTTTTGGTTAAAAATTGACATTTTTTAGTTATAAATTCATCTTTTTTGTAGAAAAATAATCTTCTTGGGTTGAAATTGTCTTTTTTTCTTATTAAAAATGCAACATGTATGGTTGAAATTGAACTGTTTTTTGAAAATTCAACTGTATTACAGAAAATTCGTCTTTTGGCTTGGAAGTTAAACAATTTGGATGATTTTTTTTCTTTCTTAACCGGAACATTTTCTGTTTAAAAGTCTTTTTTTTGGTTAAAAAAGTCTATAATTTTAGTTGAAAATTATTCTCTTTGGTGCAAAATTATATTAAAAATTTGTTTTTTTCTTTGTTGAAAACTAATTTTTGTTGGTTTTGTTGTATATTTGGTTGGTAATTGATATTTTTTATTGGATAATTTAACAATTTGTTTCCAAATTCCTATATTTTGTTGAAAGTTAATCCTGTTGGTTGAAAATTTGTGTTTTTAGTTATGAAATCCATCTCTTTTAGTATATTTAAACCTTTTTTGCTTGAAATATCAACTATTATATTTTTTTGAGAATTCCTTATTGTAGGTTTAAAGTTCTACTATTTGTTAGAAAATTGAACCATTTTGGTGTAACATCAATTTATTTGTTAAAAATTCAACTTCTCGGGTTGAAAATTGAACTGGCTTCTGATGAATTAGACTTTCAGATTTAAAATTCCTTTATTTCTTTATAAAAACTTCATGTATTTAGTCAAAAATTCAAAAATTTGGTTAAACGTTCGAATATTTTGTTGAAAACCTAATTTTTAAAATAAGAATGCATTATTTTTGGTCGCAAATTCTACTGTTTTGTTGAAAATGTGTTCTTTTGGATTTTAAAAAATAATTTTTTATGGTCGAAAAGTTTTTTTTTTTGGTTGAAATAAATAATTTTGAAATTTTTTATTTTCTAACTAAAATTGCATTGTTTTATCCCGTTTATAAAAAATTATTTGGTAAAAAATGTTACAATACTAAAATGCTTGTCTTTGAATATTAATGGTCCGGGAAAATGAAAAATTGATAAGAATGTAATTAAATTTAATTTGTAAAGCAATTGAAGAATTGTCAGATGTCTGCGGTTCTACCTAATTGGAGCAAAAAATGTGTCAAGTTCCGGGGGAAAATGTGGCGCGAAGATGTGAAAGCAAAAAGGGAAGCTGCGCCAGTCGTAAATATTGGAACTGTCCCATAATAATACGATCAGCAGTTTCAGCCCTCGTCCGACACCTTTGGAAAAAAGGACTCGAATACAAGAAATGCTAATCTCGCTTGTGCCCCGTGCTTATTTTATGGATTGTTTAGAGCAAATTACGTCCCAAGTTAATTTACGTCCAGGACGCGACGTAAATCTCAAGAAGAGTAATAACCCCATACATATGGTAATTATCCGGGACGCCATGCCGCACCGCGCCGCGCCGCAATGCCTTTAAACTTGGCCTCTGTTCGACTTTCCATCAGCCAAATTTCAAACGAACATTTTTTGCTACTAGTTTCATAACTAGTGACATATATAAATATTATATGTAAATACTTACAGTAGAGTTTAATTACGTCAAAAAATTACAAAAATTGGTTATATTTTTTCATAGAATTATGTGGAAAGGGGCTTGGAAAATTTAAAAGCTGCCTAAAAAATATTTAGTTTTTAATCCTTCATCAGAATTTTTTATTTTTAGAAAATTGCAATTTTGACTTTGTGGAGCTCTTTGCCTTGGGTGATTGCTAGAGAGATTGACCAACGGCCTGTATTGGAGCGGTGCTGCGGAATTTTAAATTGATCTAAAATTTAATCTTTTGAATTTCTTGGAATTCTTTTAAACTCTTTTAAATCCTCTTGAATTTCCTTTTATTTTCACAAAATTGCAAGGAATTTCCTGGATTTTTGTGAAAATAAAAGTTCTGACAAATATTGGTTAAAATTCTATTAAATAGATTTGTTTTATTTTCTGTTTAATTACTAAAAAATTAAGATATTTGCATAAGATTATATGGATTATATTAGTAAGAATTATTGTTAATAGATTTTATTTTAAGGGAAGCGGTTGTCTGTTACCCTATAGCCTATAAAAATTTCTTCAGATATGGAAATCAATATAATCGGAGGTGCACTTTCTGGAAAAGTTAGGATTCTGTTTTTAATTAATAATTATATATGGAATGACAAAATTGGTTCATTTCTTAGTAATCAAATACTTTATAACCAAATTTGTATAAATAATGATTCTTGTATAATTGAAACAACTAATTTTGTAAGTATTAAAATTGCCTAGCTATTGCCTATTTCAAATATTTAAAATAACTTGTTAGTTGAAAAATATAGTTCTTTGTTGATAAAAAAAATTTTTGACATTTTTTAGATGACTTTACGCATTAAGAAATGTTTTAAAAGAAAATTCAATTTTTCTCAAGTCGTAGAGAATTTATTCGCAAAAATAATGAGAATACTTAAAAAAAAACAGCTTTTCCTCATATGTTAATAAATGAATTAATAATAGTAACCTACAAGTGTATCCAGCTAATATAATCTGTTCGTATTCCGTTCCCAG